>PYHW01010703.1:870941-887534 GCA_013186435.1 Turdus rufiventris
GACGCTTTCTCTCCTGTTCCATTCTACAGCACTCACACACATCAGACTCACGCTAGTCTAAGCTCTTGCTTCTGTGATACCAGCCCATGGTAGCACGGGCTGACATGTCTGGATCTTGACTGGTGGCCCAGTCTCCACCCATGATTCCACTTCAATACTGAGTCAGAAATCCATGCATGGAGTGTGCTCCATTAAAAGACATTCTTTCACTCTTTATTGCTTTCTAACTTAGATGGTTGGGTTGAACTATCAACAGTCTTGTTTGTCTTCCTAGACCAATTTCTTTGATCTCCTCCATAGTCGTAGCCATAGATCATTACTAATTTCTCTTAACTTCAAGCATACTGCAGGAATTAAAAATTAAAAATTAACCATTCATTTGAGTTTTGTTTGTTTCCTAGGAATACCAAAACCATAAGAGCAAGGTAGAGCTTTGGATTAAACACGCCCATAACAATTTTCTGTGCTTTGTTTACCCAGCTCACACAAGAATGTAACTGGTAATCTAATACATAAGAGTTGGAATTGTGCAGATACAGGCAAGGTCTCACTGAATTGTGTTTTTCATTAATGGATGAATAGTGAAATTTGTTGCTTTATGTGCCAGCCAGGTAAAGCAAAGTCCACAGAATTTGCGTAGACAGGTTTGAGAATTAATATTTTAAGAGTCATGGTAGTACATTTCTAGAGCTAGCAATAATCAGAAAGCTTTTAAACTGTCTCAAAATAATGGAGGATAAGATCTGAATGCTTTAAGCAAACCTTTTACAGACAGTATTTTATGCTAGAGGTTAAAGAAATCTAAAACTGGAAATGACCCAAAACTAAAACCCTTCAAGTAAAGTGCTCCAAACTCTTGGCTATTTTGTATAAGACAGGAAACACTTTCAAAATAATTATTAGGCACAAAAGAAAGCTAGATTTCAGGGTCAAATCTACATAGTATGTGGCTCTCAGAACTGTATACAGGTGAAGTGAGATTTTAATAATACCTTTACTTTTGCTGCTTGGCTCATAGATCACATGAGAAGTTATTTTTTCTTGTATCTCATACCACAGTGTTGTCAATAGGCTTTCTCTTCGGAAAGGACACACTTAGGTTACATTTTTTGTTTCACTTGTCTTTTGTTTTCCTTCATTATTTTCTTCTGGTCATACTGGTTAAAGAAAGCAGCAATGAAAGAATGAATGCTCATTGCTCTTCTACTAAATGCAGAGGCAATTCTTTGTTGTTGTTTTAGTCTGAGAGATAGAATAAGGACAAACACACATTGCTTGCTTCAGGGTGCATGTTTTTATTAGAAATGCTCATCAGAGCACAAAACCTTCAACCGTGAGAGTACAAAGGAAAGAAGCAAAGGTAAATATATGTATAGTTATATAACATAAAAGAAATGCATGAGAGATGGACACAATTTTACGGGATAGACAGATTGAAAAATGTTCATTGTCAGGGTAGATAAAATAGCTAATGCATCTTTTTTCAGGATCAAATAAAATCAGGTAAAGAACTGTGCTTCAGAGATGATCCTCTGTATTCTGTGGAGATTTTCATTCAGAGCTCTCAGAGTCCACTAGAGATTCCTTTTGTCTTGCAGTCAGGCTCTTTTCCCGAATGCTTTCTATTATGCATTCCTAGATGCCCCAACTGAAGGAAATAAAGTTTCACACTTAGAGAAAGCACCCAGGGGAACATATAAGGACCACAGAGTAAACACAAGAGAATTTCCTGAACTGGGTAACCACTGCTTTTCATTATGTCCAAAATTTGAAGTTATGAGAAATTTTAGTTAAAAAAAATTAGCAGACTATAGTGTTAAAATTATATATTTAATAAACTATTAAACATGTATTAATGGAATTTTAAGATTCAAGTTTTAAATGTGTAAAATTAATACACATTTATCATATCCAATAATACCTGTACAACAATATATTTTTATTACTTTTCTTTAGGTAGAATAAGTAATCATAAGTTCTCAGTTTCTCACCATGCCAGATAGAAAGAAGGTTTACAGGGATTATGTATTTCTAAAAGATTTATTTCTATAGTTCTAAACTGGTTTAGAATTCTAAGGAAAAAGACCTAGTTATCTTTAATTTTTTAAAAATATTTTCTTGTCTCTCCTATTTATTTTAACCAGAAATCTTACTACTGGAGAGTCTAAAAAGATGGCTACAACCTTGTCAAAATTGCACTGTCATGCCTGTAAAATAAAGGTGTCAAGGAGAAAATCTATAAAACAAAACAAAAACTACAGCAAAAGAGACTAGTTAAAAATTTCTTTGTTTTGTTAAAGAGGATCCTTCTCCCTGACTCAATTGTTTCTAATTTCTTACTCATAACACAGTGATTAAGTACTTAAAAGAGAGATGTCACTTTTGAAAGAGGAGAACTCCAATTTGCAAAACAAAGTCTTCTGGAAGAGACCAACAAATACAGTTACACTGGGCTTCTGAGATTACTTCCTTCTCCATCTGTTGGATTGCAATTCTCTTGCTTCCGTCACAACCCCCCTCCAAAAAGCCCCAAAAGAGCAGTACAGGCTTCTTCTCACAGACAAGTTTCAAATAGCCATTATATCTCTACTAAAGTTATATTTATATCTATGTCCATGGTTTATATAAATCAATTATACAGTAAAGACATTTGATCAGTCAAATTCAAACCATTATGCTTTTTACTTCTAGATGTAAAACAAGATCTGGTGATGTCAGGTCATGAACAATAGGATCAGATTTCTACTCCAAAGCATAAAGCCAGGTCGGGAAGGAAGAGTAAATCCATATGTATTTTTCAGAATCAAGGCTCTAGTGTTAGTGCAGTCTTGAATTTTAGGTGCCAAATGCTTGTCATCAAACTGTGCTTAGTAACTGCTGATTATGGGACAACCATGAATGTACAGACTGGGGGATGAGATGCTGGAAAGCAGTGCCATGGAAATGGACCTGGGAATCCTGGAAAACAGAAAGTCAAATATGAGTCAGCAGTGCCCTGGCAGTCAGGAGGGCTGAAGTGCATCAGGCAGAGCATCACCAACCAGGCAAGGGAAGGCATTGTCCCTCTCTCCTCTGCACTTGTGTGGCCTCACTTTAAATATTGTGCGCAGTTTTGAGCTGTCTCATTTCTCCACCCCAGTGGGATGGGGAGAAAAAATTAAATATCTCATGGATTAAGACAATTACTTCCACAGGTAAAATAAACTTGACTTGGAAAAAGTTTAATTTATTTTAATTTAATTGATTGCCAACTAAATAGAGTAGAATTTTTAATTTTGTCTTTGAGAAACTTCACCACACATCCTTCTTTCAAAGGCTCATCTTCTTCCTCTGAGCAGTGTAGAGAGAAAGGGAATGGGACTTATGGTCAGTCCTTAACAGCACCTGTCTGAAGCTTTTTTCTCATCACATTTTCACCCTCTTCCACCTTAGGGTCTCCACACAACTGCAATCCATTCAGGAAATATTCACAAGCTGTGGTGTGGAGTGCCCCACGGCCTCCAGTGTAAGCATATTGCTCAAGGATGGTTTTCTCCACAGATTGTCAGGGAAACACCTGCTGCAGCATCAGGACTATCTCCTCCCGTTCCTTATTCTTTGGCCTTTATGTTACCAGGACTTTTTCTCATTATGTTTATTTGTTTGTTTTTGATTTTGATTTTGTTTTTTTCCCTCATTCCTCACAGTTCTCTGTGCTTTAAACATGCTTTCCCAGAGGTGATACCAGCCTGTCTGAGGGGCTCAGCTGTGCCCTGTGGTGGGTCCGTGGTGGAGCCAGCTGGAATCAGCTGTGCTCAGCACAGGGCAGCCCCAGCCTCTCCTCACAGAGACCAACCCTGCAGCCTCCGCTGGGCACCTGCACACCGTGCAGTCCAAGGCATCAGACAAAGCACATTCCAACAACATCTGATTTTTACTTCCTGAAATTTGAGCACTTTTATTCCTTTCCAGGAAATTATGCTGACATTGCTCTCCTTCCAAAAGCCAGAGAAATTGAACTTCTATGACTTTCATGACAGTCAAGCTTTTATTTTACATAAGTAATTACGCAAATTAAAGGGATGAGTAAGATAGCAAAAATTTAATGCGTTTTCCCACTTGAAAATCTATCTATCCCATCAGTCATCTCAACCTTCCTTACTTGATATATGTTTGACAATAATTGAATAAAGCCCCCCGATATTTGGGACAAAGCATATACCATGTATTCACTCAGCTCGAAATTCATTTTTCACAACTGAGCCCCTGCTTATGAAAAAGAAGTATATTTGCAGCTACCGAAATCTGATGAAATCACTAAGAAAAAGTTTAAACAGATTAAGCAGCTATTCTTCAAAAATTTCTGTAAATCTACTTAAAAATTAAATAAAACCTGAAAGTTTATTGCAGCAGGATATATGTCCTGTAAGATCAGATAAGCTATTTCATATTATTTTATTGCACAATTAATGCATAATGTAAGGTATTGCTAGGGAAAAAGAAATGTATGCCGTAAACTCTCTATTTTTCATTGGCAGTTCCTAATATGAACTTCTTTCTCGACTTTCATGGTGACATTAATAACTTTATTCCTACAGAATTATATTATTACATGACAGGCTGTAACTATAGTGCAACATATTGTACAAAAACCAATGGCATATGTGATTCTGCAATGCTGTGAGAAAAGCTGGTAATAGCATCACAAAAGCTTCTTTACTTTCAGTTTTGGCAATTATACATATTACAGTGTTCCAGCCAGCCAAAGGGAAGAGAGGCACAGACCTTTCATCAAGCTATGAAAAAGGTACATACTTATAGTCTGACATGTGGTTTGTGATTTGAGTAATCTGCTCTTAAGTTACAATTATAATTATACTGGATGAGCACAATGTCAATCCAAAAATGGACAGATGGGTTTTAGCTGGCCTGGTTCTAGGGAATAAAGGAGGATAATTGCTAGAGTTTCCAAATATTGACCTGATTGAGGGATGTTGTATTGGGTTATTTTAACATCTGAGAACAGAAATCTAAAAAATCTGATAAACTGCATTACTCCCTATTGATACTTTTATATGTAAAGGAAAAATATTATATATTATCTGTGAAGTTAAAGAATAGTTATAGCAATACTATAGTTTCCCCAGATAAGGCAATTTATCAAATTTCAGGGACACTGGAGAACTCAACATAGGCTTAATATCTTTAAATTTTCTCTGTGTCCCTGCTGTTAACAGTGATGATCTTCCACAAAGAGTATCTTTTTCCATAATCAGACATTCAGCGCGGCTGATGTACTTTTTTTTTTTTTTTTTTTTGGTAATAGCTTTTATAACCCTTTTTCATCAATTTCTACCAGAATGAGTTCAGTTATGTGTAGAAGAGAGAACAAATAAATTGCTGTCCCTTAAAAAACTGCTAAATAAAAAAAGAGAAGAAAACTGTTTCTTATACTTCTCTGGAGTCCCAATTTAATAGAAATATGTTAAAATTTCTAGGCTAAAGGATAAAGAAACATGAAACTGAGGTCAATTCAGTTATGCATTGTAATGTGATTTTTGATGATGAGATTCCTTTTTTTTGTTGTTGTTTTTGCAATGTCAAATTAGTACTTTTAGTCTTATCAGCCTGCAACCACACTATTTGCTGGTTTAAAATATCAATCATATTTGTGAATCAGGTCTTGTTACTTAAATATTGGCTTCCTTGTCCTTAAATTAATTTCCTTTGGGTACATCATTGGGTAGCTGAAGTAAATCAGTAGTTGTATACTACCAGGGGTAATCAGGTTCCTATGAATTCTCTGGTCAACAGTTTCCATTATTCAAATATTTTCTGGATCTTGCTAATTCCCAAGAGGAGCACTGAACTTGTACATATTAGTGTCTGAGAAACTGGTTGAGATTTTTGTTTACATCTACTGTAAATTTATCATGGTTATATGTTCACTTCTGTGTTCACAGAAATGTCTCTGGGTTAACATTGTCACAATACTCTTAATTGTGTTTGACGTGAAACACAGTCAACCTACTTTATTTGCATCTCTGCCAAGAAACTCAAGAAAAAAGGGAAAATGTTTCAGCATTCTCAAATGAATCTCCTTGCTCTGAAGCAGGGGACTGTAATTTGACAATCATACAGCAAATTCAGCTTCCAGTGTTGATGCAGTTTAGGATTGTTACCCACAGAAACATTTTTTGTTTCTTACCTAAATCTAAAGCTGCAGCTGAACAAATTAAGTGAGTAGGTTGTCCACTAAAAAAATAATTACATGTGTGTAATATTTTCTAACTATTTCTTCAAATCAAAATACAAATAGGCATTGACTACGTTCTCATGTGCCCTGTAGTTCATAGCAATATTGTATTTTCTTAATTACCAGAAATATTTGACTATAATTATTTCATACTAGAAGTAAAACTGAGGGGGGAATAAAAAAGGCTGAAAAATGCCAACACAAAATGCTTTGTTAAACACCAGGTTAAGCTTGACTATAATGTTTCACACATTTATTCCCATTAGTGTGGCAGTCAAATATCCAGCCAAAGACAAGTGTCATCCAAGCATGATTTTCTGAGATTTAAAAAAAATACAAAATAATTTAACATATTTTCTTGCATACCTCTGATGTCTAGTTTTAGTATTTTTATTTATTTTATTTATTTAATTTACATCTGACACAAACTGATAACAAAAGTTTAAATGAAATTTCTTGAGAGGAAGCTATTTGATCTGCTTTTCTAAAGTTGATGTCTTATGTTTTCAATTCCAAACTTGTCTTTTACTCTTTGAGATCATCTATACCACGTAACAGCATCAAGAGCATATTTTTGTTTTTAGAAGGAATGCAACAAAGAAAAGAATTAGGCAAATTTAAATTTCAAGCAACCATTTAAAGTGGGGAAAAGTCAATTACATTTCTTTTAGATTAGAATAATTTGAAAGAATTGCTCCAAGAAGTTTCAATGTGGCTATAATACATAATCTTAAATAAAGCCACAGCCAGAATACCTACTTATATTGCACATATAGGGTTTTAATTTTTGTCATCAATTGTAATGGGTGATTTGAATCACCGGCTTGTGGTGAAAACACATTTTTAATTCCTCTTTCTTACCTATGGAGGGCACTGATCTAGATATTGAAAGAAAAAAGGACCTCCAGTATCAATGGCTATAAAACAATAAGATATATACAGGTTGTTTCAGCATCTCCACTATACCAGGTTACATTGGAACATTAGAGGATTTATAGCTCTGAGCAGATAATTCCCCCTGGATATCTATGTGGCTGGCTGCACATATCTTTGTGTGAGAAAGCTAAACCACAGAGAATTTCACTGTCCATATGAACTAGATTAAGAAACAATACTGACAATCTGAGAACAGTCTGGGAAAAGAAAATGAATCAATGAATCTCTCAAGAGGCCAAGCAGGTTATAATAGCAGCCACTCTGAGCAGTACAAATTCACAATGATACCAGTGGAGAATCACAATGTGATAGTTCCACATAGCAAATTAGTAAGTAAAAGAGCCAGAGTTCTACTGGTTAGGAAGCAAGCTTTACAACATTTAAGAACGGTCAGACTTTATAAACTTCAGTGCACTAAAGAAACAAGCAAACAACAGGAAAGAATTATTTTTTGGATGACAATAACTTTTCATAGTTTTTCTGTGGAATTAACTAAAATTAAGCTAAAATGCATAAGCTGAATAATTTGAACTAAATCAAGTCAAATACTTCTTCTAGAAACTATTAAAGTATAGAAGACTAAAACACTAATAAACCTGTTTGGTACCACAGTTAAAGTATTAACTGAACGTTTTGCAGAAAGCTGAACCAGAAGATATTATCTATGTGAAAATAATATAAATTACAGTAATTTCACAACCATAAGGCGCACCAGACTATAAGGCGCATTTCCGGGTTCGAACCAAAATTTTAGTCAAAAGGATGCGCCTTATAGTCATGAAATTACTGTATATAAGCAGTATCAATTTTTTATACTTTAAAATAACTCAATAGTCACATAATCATAGAAAGCAGAACTTCATTACAATATGAACTTTGTATTTAAAGAACAACTGTATTAAGGACTAAGCCCGTTAAGGCATGGGTTTAAACAGGAAAACATCAAAAGGACCCCAAATGAATGCAGATTACACTGCCAGCAGCAACACAGGTCTTAATATGGTCAAATATAATGTGCTTTTTGTACATCCACATTGACTGTTGCTGCCTATCTTCTTGCCTTTACAATGCTTGTAATTGCTGTAACTAATATACTCCATTATCCTGACTACTCTGCTCTATTTTTCTTGTTCCTGTATCAGATACTTGATTTTCACATTTGTGTTTAAAATAAACAAACAAGAACCATCTGGAGTTATCAACTATATTATATACTTTTATAACTTTTGTTTAAAAAAAGGATAGTTGTAAAACAGGACTTATTATTCTGATTATTCCACCTTTCTATATTGTGTATTGGTGAAAATATATTTTATATGAGCACACTGATATGCCCAGAATTTTATATCATTTTCAGTTTGGAATATTTGTTTCATAGCAAAGGCAAAATGGTCTTCCTTCTTTTGATGTTAACACCAGTTTGTCCTTTGCTTACTCAGTGAGTTCACAGATGATACAAAACTGCGAGAAATGGTCAAAACCCCAGAGTGCTGTACAGCCCTTCAGAAGGACGTGGACAGATTGGAGACATGGGCCCAGAAGAACCTTCTGAAATTCTACAGTGGCAAATACAGGGTCAGCCACCTGAGGAAAAATAATCCCCTACACCAGCACAGGCTGGGGGCTAACCTCTCAAAGGGAAGGACCTGGGGGTCCTGGCAGACACCAAGTGTCCCTGAGCCAGCAGTGCCCTTGTGACCAAGAGGGCCAATGGTACCCTGGGGTGCATTAGGGAGACCACTGCCAGCAGATCAAGGCTGGTGATCCTGCCCCTCTAATCAGCCCTGGTGAAGCTCATCTGGAGTGCTGTGTACAGCTCTGGGCTCCTCAGTACAAGAGAGACATGGAGCTGCTGGAGCAGGTCCAGCAGAGGGTAGCAAGGATGATTAGGTGACTGGAGCATCTCTCTTAGAAGGAAAGGCTGAGAGAGTTGGACCAGTTCAGCCTCCAGAAGAGATGACTGAAAGGGGATCTCAACAATGTGCATAAATACCTAAAATGGGGACATTGCGAGGATGGGGCCAGGCTCTTCTTGGTGGTGCCAAGCAACAGGACCCAAGGCAATGGGCAGAAACTGATGCACACAGGAACTTCCACCTGAATTTGAGGAAGAACTTCATTACTGTGTGAGTGACCAAGCACTGGAACAGGTTACCCAGAAATGCTGAGGATTATCCCCCACTAGAGATAATCAAGAACCATCTAGACAAAATCCTGTGCCATGTGGTCTAAGAGGGGGCTTGGACCAGACAACCCACTGTGGTCCTTTTACAACTTTAGCCATTTTGTGATTCTGTGATGTGCTTCAAATAAAAAAAAAAAATCAGTTATAATTGACTCAGTGAAGGAAGCCACAAAAAACTGACTTGACTTTTTAGAAACTTTTTAGGTCCAAGTCACACTCTTTTTTTTTTTTTTTTTTTTTTAATTCACTAAATAATCATGATTCCACTAGTGAAGATGAAAATACTGCAGCAAATCAATTAGGATTAAAATAAAAATAAAATTTTAAAAGCCGGCATCTCTTCAAAATACATGGCAATAGAATTAGAATAATATTGAAAGGAAAATTTATAGTTATTATACTCATGCACAGAGAAAGATTTCTTGGGGGACTATGTCATCATCATGGATGATGAAGCTCTGCTGTATGTGCCTGCTTTTCTCTACTTACTTCTTGAATCTCCAAGTTATTATTTTGAAAACAGGCTCTATGAAATAATTGAACTTTGCTTTCTCTGCATCTTTAGGAATCTCAGGTTTGTCTGATCCAAATTTGAAGATAAGAAATTTCTGTCCTACAGATAAAGTTATTTGAATATTAAAACATACTATCTGGTTAACATGGAAAGTTAAAAATACAGTGAGAAAAATATCTGAGGAATGTTACGAATGTGAAAGATCTTTTTTTTTTCTCTTGTTGTGACAATAGAGATAAATATTGTAACTGAATACGAACCAGAAATTTCCGTATGTCTTAGTTTAAGAGACAGTATTACCAGAAAAATAAAGAGGAGAGAGTTTTTTCCCTAAATAGATAGTGAAAAAATTCCCTCCCTCCCAGTTTACTATAATTTAGAAATTAAGGAGCTCTCAGGCAGAAGGTATGGGTTTTGGAATAACAGTTCTTTATTGATACATCTACAAGACAAACAAGAACAACAGATCAGTGACAAAACAGAACGAAAGTCAGTCTCAGTCCTTTTGTCTGGTCAGGCCATAGGGTCCCGGTGGAGCGAGGGTGGAGCAGCTTTTTTTCTCAGTCACGGGAGCTGCAGGAGCAGGCAGGTGGCCGTGGCAGGGTTGTCGCAGGTGGGAGAAGGGTGAAGGAAAAGAAAGCTCTGCTCACCATTTGCGTCCCAGTTCTCAGTGCTGTTCTCAGAAGCAGGAAGCTGTAGCAGTGTCGGAGTGCAGGGCCTGGTCGCGCCACTGAACAAGAAGTTCTCTCCTCCGCGTTCGGGCTGGCGAGCACGAGTGCCCCCCCACCCCCAAAAGGAAAGGACAAAGCCGCCCCCAACCATCCACTCCCCACCCCTTAAACCCCCCTCTGCAATCGAGCCATCCAGCCAGCCCAGCCATCCCTTTGTCTTGAGCACTTAACAGCTAAAGGGGAGCTGTCTGGCCAGCTTAACATAATAATGGGAAAAAATTTCTCCACAGAGGGAAAGAGTAAAAAAAACCCATAAAACTCCCCCAACACCGTAGTTAGAGTTCATCCATTTACAATTAATTAAGCACACACTCTTATTGGTGGAGAGTTGTCTTTTATCATGTTACTTTATATTTCACTATTTTTTCTGTCCTTTTGTGTTTTTGCATTGGATCTATTCATTATTATCATCAAATATTGGCTTTTGTGTATAACTATTGTAATTATAGGGCTTTTTTATTCCCTCTAAATATCTGAACTAGGTATTAAAGGTCTTGATTTATATTTCTTATTATTATTTTAAAATAAGACAATAGTTTTGAAATGCAATTGACTGGTAGTTTCATATGTTTTCCCACTTCACTTTCAAAAGACAAAGGAGGAAAGTTTTCTTCATGAACTTACATAGTTCATCGTCAAGAAAGTAGCTGAATATTCGCTAGTCAAACAGAACACATTTTGAAATTTGCTATGGGTTCATTGCCTGCCAGACAGATTAAAGTATGAAAAAAGAGGACTTCTCCGGGAATTTCTTCAGCCGAGGTAGGAATACTGCTAATTGTGATTCTACCTAATATATTGCTTCCCTGCTTCTCTTCATATGTGCAGCTGCAATAGCCCTCGAAATGTTACCTGTGCCTTCTCTCAACTCTTGCTTCTTTATGGCAAGGTCTTGCTCACAGACTGAAACAACACCCCACTGAGAAACATGAGTAACACAGTGCAGTCGATTAGTTTCTCATTTACTATTTATCTGCACAACAACCGGAGCAATGCAGTGTTATGAAGACCAATCCAAACTAGATCTAAATAGCATCTCAGCTGCAAATAGAATCTAACCTCAAATACACAGCTCTTAGCATAGGCTTATTTATTTTTATTCTTGCTGACATTTATGCCAGTGTTAGTTAGGTATCCATGCCTGAGATAACTTAGGTATTTCTTCATTGCCAGGCAGTATTCTTGTGATATGTGCATTATTTCTAAAGTGGTACATGACCAGATTAGTTTTAGCAAAAAAATCAAGCCACTTTTGGGCATTTAACATGTACTACATATTCCTTAAAACTTTATGAAACTCATAAGACTATGATCATTATAACATATAAATTTTACTCACCCCTAAAAGAGCTGGTTTTAATCTTTTCACAGGTGAAATTCTGTGGCCTCTAAAGCAGTGGTCAGAGCTACCAGTTTGCTCATAATCTGGGATCTTTTTACTCTGTCCACTAAATAACCACAGTATTTCTAATAACTTTCAATTATTTCAGAACAATCTATAATCTTTCAAATTACATCTACATTCTGAAATACTTATAGAATATCTAGTTCTTTTTTTCTGTCCTTCAATTTTCTTGCTACATTTTGCACCAACAAAATAATGCTTGCCTGGTATTTTAGGTGTGATCAAACTCAATTACTAAAAAAATACCCTATGCACAGTTTTATGCCCTGACAATGAAGGAAATAATTGTTACAAGGTCACATTTCCTTTCTTCCTATAGAAAAAAGAAGCTGTCAGTGTTGCCAAAATAGTACACCTTTTGAAATATTTGCTGCATGGTGTGAAAATGAATTTATTCTCCTGTGTCTTTATTATCCTTGATATGATTTGACTTGCTATGTTAAACTAGAAGTTACTTATAGTGAGGAAAAAAAACAAACCCATGACCTTTTCATTTTGTTGGGCAATATCTTTCCTCCTGCTTTTCTAAGAAAGTAGTAAAAATTTATACTTTGTTTAAAAATAAGATGTAGTTCAGTAAATTTTTATTTTCATCTTGTTTCTCTTATCTATGCATAAACAATCTTCATGATGCTCCAATGTTTCATTGGGCTTATCTCCACAACAGTTCTGTAAAAGAACACTGTTTCTACTATGCAAGTGCAGAGAAAGAAAAGGGACCTGGGGGTGCTAATCAACAGAAAACTGGATATGGGCCAGGGGTGTGTCTAGGTGGCCAAAAGGCCACATCATCCTGGACTGTATCAGGAGCGGTTTGGCCAGCAGGACCAGGGCAGGGATTGTCCCTCTGTCCTCAGCACTGGGGGGACACCTCAAATCCTGCTTCCAGTTCTGGGCCCTTCACTTCAGAAAAGGCGTTGAGGGGCTGGAGCCAGTCCAGAGGAGGGGAATGGAGCTGGGGAAGGGTCAGGAAAACATGTCCAGCAAAGAGCAGCTGAGCGAGCTGGAGTTGTTTAGTCTGGAGACGAGTGAAAATATATAAACTCTGTGAACATTTCTAATCATGGACGATATTCCTAGAGAGAAAATGTGTAATCAGAAAGCAAATAGCAGTATTCTTAGAAACTGTAAAAATATGGAGCCACACTGTCAACAGGTAGATGCTAACATCAAATGAAGATATGTGATAATTTGCACTAGCTAATACATAATATTGACTACAATATTATATATATAATAGACATAATCTGTTGAACATAATAACAGATTATTTTAATTTTTAAAATAATGAGTTTTCATTAATTGTAGTTTATTAACACTTAAAATTTCACAAAATATATTAATTAATTCTGGAAGTATATTTTTTAAAAGGAATTTAAAATTTATTTAAACATTAAATGTGTGTTTTTTATTAATAATGCCACTTTTATTTATAAAAATATTTGTATTTTCTATGACTGCAGGATAACCTGTTTCCCTGGTTATGTATTCAAATTTGATTTTTAGGGTGTTTTTGGGTTTATGCTGTTGGTCTGTTTCCATGTCATTCTACATACCATTCTACAAAAAAATTAATTGTATGAAATTTGGAATTTAAAAAAAAAGGAAAGGAGAAAACATTCCAACTCAAATGTAAGATTAAATAGAATGTCTTGTTCAATAGGGTCATATGAGTCTAACATCAGTGCAAAATACCAAGTCTAAGTAGATTCAGTAATGGAGTCATTCTGTAATACACAGAATAATATTTTGATGTGAAATAAATTTTTAAAAAGCGTAAAGTAAAAGAAGCAAACTCTTTTGCATTTTTCCTTCCTTCACAAGGCTGGAACAACTGGGAATACAACCACAGAGCTAAGAAAACTTTGAAAAACTGTTCTTAATAGCACTTGAAGTTTGTCCTTGATGTTCCTGTAAATTCTCCCTTTGAGTAACAGCAGCCCTCCCTTTCTGAGAACACGGAATATTCCACGCTATATTACATATTCATGTATTTAAAAACCCACGCAGAACCAAATGACAGCTTCTGATATACTGTTTGTCAGAGTTGTAAGATTCAGAATATCAACAATTTCACCTAGAGTGTTCCAGGCCTTAATCATGTTATGAGTTTCTACTGATGGAAAATGAAAGGAACTCACAGCAATCTCCTAAATTCATGTTTGGGAGACACTCAAACACCATGCTATGTGGAGGCATTGATATTCACATATATGGAAATGAACAAAGTATTTCTTTAATGAAACAGATGTAAGAAAACAGAAAAAACAGACCTCAATACAAAGAGCCTCATTGTTATTATTCTTGGCTCCTTAACATCTAAAAGTCAGTTCTCTGCTTCTAAGATTTGAATTCCTCATTTTGCATTCAAAAGACAACATAGTAACCAGGAAAGAATCCATACAATCTGTGACCTGTTTAGATTAATACAAACAAATAAGAAAACCTAGTGTGATATAGTGTATCTATAATTTTTACTTTCTAGAAAGTGAGATAAGGAGCTAGAATATTATTAGTATTTCAGTATCCAATTAATTCTTTCTGAACTATATTAAATTTTCTCTTTCACTGCAGGACAATGTTCTGGTAATAATAATTAAGGCAAGGCAGGAAAGAAGGAAAGGAAAAATATAAGTGGAAAGAAATTGAAAGAGATAATGGCTATGTTCCATATATATTTTATTGGATACAGATTAGGGGAGCCTATTTCTTTCCTATTACTGTTTATAAATACAGAAGTTTCATTCTAATCTCTTCTGACTGAATGAAAGAGGACTAAAAATTCCTAGAAAAATAGTATCTGACGGTTTTCCTAATAAAATATCTTCCACTTTGCCTCTCTCTTAAAATAACCTTCAGTTAATAGATATATGTGTTTTCCTAGAGCACTGGAAAGTAAATTTATGGCTGTTTTTTTTGTCTTGTCTCCATATTTGAGTGGAAACACAACTTTGTGAAGGTTAATTATCGCAAAGTATGGTTAAGAAGATTGTATCCAAAGTAATTGTCATTGAGGAATGGTGTATTATCATCCAAACTAATTCTTGGGAAATACAATTTTCAGGCCATTGTAGCAAGTTAATGTACACAGGGAAAGAAAACTGAGAAGGTTATAGAAGAAAATTAAAAGAAAAAATGCATGTTTGAAGATGCCTCAAAGAGACAGTAAAATTGAGTCAGGAAATTTATGTATGAATGGTTTGATGATAAATATTCATATAGAAGCCAAATATGGAAAAAAATATCTTTCAGTTAACAAAAACAGGATTAGTTTCCTGAACAAAGCAGAAATATGCTATGTCCTGAAGGGTTATGGTTACTTCCCATTGAATAGGCTAAGCTAAATTCACTAAAAAATGTTTTATTTGGTATTCCAAAAGGAAAATACTCAGCTTCATGGCTCAATTTCAACAGAAGGATGATGGCTATTTGTACTTCATGATGACTCTGACCCAGATGTATCTACTGGGACTATAGGAAAAGGTTAGGATTGGGGTCCTTAGTTTTTGTCACATCAGTCTTCCATTCTAGGGAAAGGGTGAATATTCTGATGTCAAGTAAAGGAAGCATCAGGAATATACCATATAAATATATATCTATTTTCTAAAAGAAGTAAGAAAAGTTCTAAAGGATACTTCTGTTAAGAAAACTGTTGAAAAATATCTAGAGAAAAAAACACCATAAATTATATAACTTGTTTCTATCTTCATTCTCTTAAGAAAGAATTTAGGGAAGTATTTTCAGCTGAGTAAATACCATTCTTTTTCACTTGTAAGGCCAAGCATTTACAGTGGAACTTCTAGCCAGGCATAAAAAATAGCTTAGCTTTTCCAGCATTGCCTGTAGGAATAAAAAGTCAAGTATATGTCATCTTCAGTTCTCTGGGTTTCTTGAACTATCCCTTATTAAAGTATCTAAGAGACAGTCAGGTATGTTTCATCATAAAATTAAACTAGAAAACATCCTTTATTAGTTAAATGCTATTTCTTGTGGGTCTGTATAAACAGCGAAAGATTTTTGGATTATTCACATTTGAATGAGAACCTTCTGCCTGTGAAACTTGTCACTCCTGCCTTTTCTAACATGTCTCTCTGTAGCCAGATAAGGAATTATTTTCTCACCTGGTGGGAAAAACACAGTTTTTTATTCTAAAAAATAATTAGCCTCTGGAAACACACAAAACTTATTTTTTAGGATCATATTCAACATTGACCAAGAAGGGTCTTGGAAAACAATGAACCACCCTAGTTATGGCAACTCATCTCTACATTTGGGAATCAAATGATCAGATATAACTTTGGGACCTGGGACCACTAGAGACCACCAGAGGGATCTACAGCTTTTTCTCTACTTTTTCTGTACAATTTTGGTGGAGATTTACCCTTGTACATCTGGTTCGCTAATAAAGAATATTTATTAATGCATTGGTCTTAAGGAGTTTTGAACAGTTTTTCAGTAATATCTCAACAGTACCCTCTCTATTTACAACTTTAGTTATATCTTAATTTTGTATTTACAGTAATTTCATGACCATAAGGCGCACCGGACTATAAGGCGCACTTTTTTTTTTTCTTTTTTTTTTTTTTT
>PYHW01010703.1:888896-928146 GCA_013186435.1 Turdus rufiventris
CAATAAAAAGGTAAAATAATTTAAAAACTTGAAATGATTTAAGTCAACCCTTTGTGAAGTATGAAGAGCAATAAAGTGAAGATGATACAGGTGTTAAATGTGTGGTTTCTTCTGGACCTCTGCTGCTAGATAAAATCCAGTATCAGACTTTTACTGCAAGGGTTTTTTTCTGTTAAATGTACATTTTGACATTCACCTCCTTTTATAAAAATTCATCCAATACATTTTATGAAGAAGCAAATCCATAGGTTTTCCCTTTGAAAAGTTTGTTGCTTTTCAACAGAATAAGAGAAAACACTAAATACTGTTTTCTTACAAAGATTATCTACAATTTACTTTCTAAGTGTCAGTGTGATCTTTTTAAGAACAATTTTTCACAGCAGTTCAGGCTTCCATGTTACACACACGCACACAGAGTCAAACAGAAGGCAAGCAGTAGGAATGGAAAGAATTAGAGACCATTTCTAATTCCTGTCTGAGCACAAGTCACCTTTATTAAAGTGTTGAAAATTTTCTCTTGGTGAGATGCTTTTACTTGCCTGACAAAATGCTGATCTGTCAGACTTTATTCTAAGATTTTAATTTTTCCTGAGGAGTTGGATTCCAGAGAGAAGTGCTTGCAATGTGGTTAGACAACAATAAAAAAATTATGACTCATTCTTTTTTGGGGACTGTACAGTGAAAATTTCTGCATAAATTAAAAACAAAAAAAAGTAAGGAAGAGTTGTCAAAAGCTAAAGTTTTGGAAATGGAAACTAAACATTCAGGGATGTTCAAAACGAGGAATATTATCTAAGTAAAAACAAACAAACAAAAAATCAAAACCAACCCTCTATTGTGCTTTTAGGGTTTTTTAGTTTTTTTTTTTTTTTTTATGAAGAGTGGAATACCTCAGGAAGACAAGAACTCAAGAATTAAACCTGAACTTGAAGGATAGTATTTGTCTTTGATCCAGAGTAGAATAGACTGCTGTCACTTCATTGCATATTTATTAGAGCTATTAAAATTCATGAACTTAAGATGTCCTGATATCATCAATGAAAGTATTGAACCAATGAAGGGATGATAACAACTAATTAAACCCATGCAAGAAAAATGTATCCAGAGCTCCCCAAAAGGTGGTCTTACATGTCTAGTAGTGCTACGGAAAGAGAATATTTTATCTTGTTCTTAGAGAAGCAAGGAGCAACATTCTGTTCTCAGCTTAATTTCAATGGATGTCCTTTCAAATACTTTCATCTTGTTTTATCTCTTTTAAGCGAGTAAAGAAGACAAGGAACAAAGAATTCAATACACAGCTAGCTTCCATAGCCTCAAATCATCCTTACAGCATGGTGGCAAGAAGTTTATCAAAATTTACCACTTTGTAAGAATTATAAATTTTGATTGTTCGTATTATTTGAAAGATAAATACTGTGCTTTAAAGTGGCAGTTTTTCTCTCAGATGCTAGAAAGAGTTCTCAGAAAGAAGCAAATTAAAGAGAAAGATGTACAGAGGTCTTTAATAATCTGACATTAATGTATGACTGCAGATTAAATTCTCTTTTTTAATACAGCTCTTTGAAATATACATATTCTTTGTTTTATAGGCCTCAATGAAAATTTCTCATATTGTCTACTTACAAAACCTTCAATTTGTTTTCAATTAATAATGAATAAGCTAGTCAATTACTTTTTAAATTTACAATCTACTTGATTATAAATTATACATTAAAAGATGATTCATTTAATATTTTAGCCCTGTTCTTGACTTATCTAAAAGAGTCACATAAAAGGTGTTGCATAATCAGTGGTGTTTTATGACCTGAGATCTGTTACAGATTTCCTTAAAAATTTACACTGATAAAATAGATAATGACAAAAATAATTCTCATATTTTATTTTTTGGAGTTAGCTTTTTTACACAGACCATAAAGGTAATTGTTTTACTTGTCTGGATTATTTTGCTTGTAGTTGCATCCTTTGAGAAATTACAGAAGTGTCCAGGTGACTAGTCTCAAAGGACTCATTACTATAAACTACCAGTAAACCCCAAAACAATTAAGAGCTGGGGACTATAATTCTAGAGATATTTATTTTCTGTTGCCAATCTCTATTCATCATAATCTTTAATTTTTAAGACATTTTCTTTTAGCAGATTTTCATCTTACACATTAGAAATATGTGCACCTCTCATATTGCATATTCTGTAAATCAGATAATACAATAACATAATAAACATATATCTGAAAATATTATATAATTACAACATTTTATCATTCTTTATATCATTAATAAGTGTAACAGTCCTTTTTCTACCAAAGGACAAAGAAGTTTATAATTATTATTTTGTAACTCTGTTTCGTGTTTTTTTGTTTTTTTTTTCCTAAGAGTGTCCTCATTGCAAGAAGATCCCAGTTTCTTTATCATCCAGAGTTTGTCTTTTTGCAGAAAGAACAGATCCATGCCCAAAAAACTGTGTTGTTATTTGTGGGCACAGATTGCCCCTGCGGTTGAGGCTCAGCATGAAAGACTGCAGCAATCTCAGCTCAGCAGGGAGTGGGAGTGAGCCATGGGCTGAATATTTCCTTTCAAGTAGGATTTGGACTTTGTCTAGCAAGATGTAGGAGACTGAGACTATCTGACAAGGCAAGGAATAGAGGACTTTGTACAGACCAGAAAGTTCTGAGGATAATACTGTGTCTCATCTTCATCTCAGAAAGTGTCATATCAGATCTGAAGGTGGTAAATAAATACATGTTACAATGAGACACTGAGGAATATGAAAGTTTTTTGGGTTTTTTTTTTCTACTACAAGACCAAACTTCTGAACTATGAAATCAGAAGTTCTGACTTCAGTTCAGGTTCAGGTCCCTACTTTGTTACAGGGATTCTGAATGTACAACATAAAAGCCTAGTTGAAGTCTGCAAATCATGAAAACTGCAGTATAAGAAATAGAAAATGAACCTAGAGTTTTTCAAATAAAAACTAACAGTCAGGAATGGAGACATTCTGTCTTTGGAGACAGAAATTGAGGTCTTCTGATGAACCAGATTCATCTGACACCTTCTAGATCTCTAAAAGCTCCTAGACTCTTAAGTAGTGCTTTTAGTCTCTGGAATGCTCTCCAGACTCCTCTCCTAGAGGATGTCAACTTTCTCTAACAAGGTCTCAGTTTTCTCATTAAAAAAACCAAACATTGTTCCAGTATCAATTCTAAATAAGCTCCAAATATTCTGGGAACCAAAGCTGGTCAGAACCCAGAAATTCATTTTTAAGCACATTTTGAATATTTCTAGATGAATTGTTACATTTTCAAACTTTACTATCTTCTATAATTTCCTTTCAAAATTTGGTAGATAAGTAATCTCTTAATTCTGGAATGGAATAAATATTCCCCTTGACCATTTTTAATTCCAATCAAATGGAAATTTTCATTTTTAACCTTTTCACATTTTTTTGACACTGGCACACAAATGTCTACAAATTGAAATGGTTTATTCCTTAATTTTCATGGAGGATTAAAGCACATTAGTGCTATTCTGCACTGAGGATAAATAAAGTGGTGATAAATTTTGACTTTCAGTATAGTATATCTATTTCCTGAGGTGAGGAATTCTCTGTAAATTGTTAAAGAAGTCAGCAAAGTTGGAATATGCCCTTCAGACCATTCCCTTCTTCTTCTTTTTTTTTTTNGTCCTTGCATAGGAACTAATTTATTTGAGATATACTCACTTCAACCCCCAAAATATAAAGGAATCAGTTATTGTCTGTCTCAATTCAAACACATCTTTTTGTTTGTTTGTTTTTAATGAAAAATAATCAAAAATTCAGTAACTTAAATTATGCAATTACTATTCAAAAGGTAAATTACAGGTCAGTTTAAAGTTCTTTATTATTCTGTCTTCCTTGTTGCTGCTCTCCCTGGTGAGTCACTGAACCAAGTCTCCATGCTGTAGATAGGGCAAACTCTAAATCCAGTCATGCCCTTTTCTTCAGTTTTAATACGCTGCTAAATATTTAAATACTTGTCTTCAAAAATATTCTAATTACTTTACACTTTACAATAGGAAATTAATCCATTTACAAAGGACAAACTATTAATTTCCATAGTTTATTCTTAAAGGGAACATTGTTCCCTGCTCAGAATAGCTTTGTTATTTTCTTTCTTAGCAACCATGTACTCCTATCAGGATGTCTTCTTTCTTTTTTCTTCTTGTTTTGCTTAGGTCCCCTTTAGACCTACTGTTTAAGAAGGACAAAGACAACTTTTTAAAATTCTGTTTATGTTCTTGGGAAATGTCACTTGTTTGGCAGGAATCCTAAACAGTAGCACAGCTTGATCCCCCTGCACAGCCCTATACACAGCCAGACCTGACATCAGGAAGCTTTTTCCATGACAGGCATAAATTAAGCTGAAACTTAGTTGCAGAATAATGGATAATGTTTTCTAGAATGGATAGTCTGCATGTTCTTGTATGTCGTTACTGAGTCAGTTCCCTCTTCTAAACTTATCTTAAAAGAGATTACCCTCCCCAATAAAATAAAAAACAACAACCACAACAACAAAAGTAAAATAAAGAGAGTTTTAAAGTTTTGAGTTGTTTGGTTTGGTTTGGTTTGGTTTGGTTTGGATTTTTAGTTGGTTGGTTGGTTGGTTAGTTGGTTGGGTTGGGGGTTTTTTGGAGTTTTTTTTAGGGGGAGGTTAGGGGGTTTTCTTTGTTTAGGTTTGAGTGTTTTCCATTTATTTATTTTCAGGGAGGGTAGATGGGAGAGGAGGTATTTTGTGTTTCCCTTGAGGATTTACTATGAAACTATTTATTCAAAACTGTGAATTGCTTTGTTGCAAGTGACCAGACTAATTTTGGCAGTGCCTTGTGCACAGAAATTTTTAGAAACTTTACTGAAAAGTTTTAGAAAGTTCATAGCAAAAAGGTGAAGATGCCATCTGCTCATGTATAACTGAGCAAGGTTATATTCAAAGGAGACCTTTTTCCCCTTCTTCCCTCCCATATTGATAGAAAACATCAATTACTGCTTTGTCGAATAGAAAGCTGAATCTGCCAAGAAGTTTGATTGGGAAAGGTATTTAGATAATAGAAATACTGACTGGCCAATATCAGTACTTCCTGAGACATAATCATTAATTGCTCAGTTGTAAAGTCCTCAGTTTTGTGATAAAAGGCCAAGTGAACAAAGTCAGCAAGAGTGTCATTCCCTCTTCACTAAGCCTTGCTTCCCACGTGGGGGCTTGCAGATGGAATCCTAGGGAGCGGGCAGGAGGAGGGACAGGAGAAACAACCCAAACACAATAAATATGGCCACTTTGAAACAGATTATTTTTGGCACAAGTTTGATGTCATACATATAGACAAGGCTCTATCTGTATCTAGGTTGGGAAGATGCTCCAGATGGTTGTCAGTTTAGCAGGGACTTTGAGGGATCTCTGTACCATACTCTGCCATACATAGTTAAAACATTCAGAATAGACCAATACAGTGCTCCTCATGGACAGACGCAATAGAGAAACTACTTTGATTCCTCCAGGGAAATATCATGTAATGCCTTTCATTCTCCTCACATATATAACACCACTATAGATTTTTAAGCAGCCACTTATTTTATTTAGCAAATAAGGAATTCTGTGGTTATGCTTATTTCTTTATTTTTTCTGATTATGATGATGAATAGAAAGCAAAACTGTATTTTTTTTTTTTTNNAAAAAAAAAAAAAAAAAAAAAAGGTTTAGGAGAAAAAGTTGCCTTAGGGGGTTTTTTTGCTTTCTCTGATGCCTTTTCAAAAAGAGTCAATAAGCACTGGGAAACCAGACTTTAAATTATGTCTTATAACTATTTTGTTTTCCAGCCTAAGGCATCTTAGAACTAAAAAGTCCTTGACTTTTTCTGATTTTTTTTTAAATGAAAACATGATCTCAAGTGTTTTGAACATATTACAGAGTTATTATTTCTAGCAAATTGATCCTTCTACTTTTACAAACTAATGGACATTCAAGTATATTAAGGAATGAGATACTCAGTTAATGTTAATGGATAATATGTCTGATTGTAGAACAATATTAACTGAGAATGTGATCACACTTTTTAAATCTTCTTGTTCTGTCAGTAAACTAATTCAAAATGATGACCCTGTAAATTTCTTGATTAGAGGATATCAGAGATACAAATATTATGTAGATCACAAACCCAAAGGGAATGTTGTGTATTAGCTACATATAGGTGTTTCATAAGTTTTTATGAGACAAAGCCAATGAATTAAGTTATTTGGAAACACCACACCGGACACTTACCTCTTCTGAATAAACATTATTAAAAAGTTGAGTAATACTGCTCAACTCATCCTCAAAAGGATGAAGAGTACTGGTAATCAAACAATTTTCTATTTTCTTTAATTTTACTTATAGCATAAGTCTCTTAGCAGCTTTGACATACGTTTAGGTTTTCAAGAAATTAGTAGTCTACTTTAAACTTTTAAAGTTATCATTTTAACTGGGGAATTCAGTGGGCAGTTTGTAATATTTGATAAGTATGTTATTCTATAGAAGCTAATTAAGTATTTGAAAGACTTCTTCAAAGCAAATGAATCATTAAAAAGAAATTGGCATGTGGATAAAACAAAGAACTAAAGAGAAAAGGTACAAAACTTAGGTCCAGCAGTTTTTATTTTAATTTTTGTGTCCAAAAGACTGAAGGTTCTCTCATGATCACATGCGTCATTACTTTTTCAAATTATGCCACTGGAAGTTAAATGCTGTATTCATACCTATAACTCATCATTCAGCAATATTAAACAGTATGGGTTTAAAGTAAATTAATTATTTTTGAAACTGAGCCTTTAGAGGACATAGTTTACTAAGTAATTATAGAAAAGTAATACAAACATGAACTAGATCTAGCAGATGAACCTAGATTAAATGTCTATACCTTGGCAGAACAATTATATTAGCTAATATTTTAGTTTATAAACCCTATGAAATATTAATTTTCTGTATATATGTTTGTTCATAAACAAGGGTAGGATGGACTGGTTTTCTTCATTGTGGGAACAGTAACATCATAATGTATTGTCAACACAGTAAAAAAGAAAATTAAAAAATCCAAATACCACCTCTACCAAAACCCTTTCAGAAGAGTGGGGAATAGGCGGGCACTAATGACCTTTTCATTTTTTGAGTAAAATAAGGTTATTACCTGGGCAAGGACTAAGCTGTCACAGCTGTGTTCCGTGCATCCTTCAGTGAATCTGAGCAGCGTCCAGAACTAGTTATGGTCAGCATTTGGCCATTAGTATCTAGGACAGTATTTACAGTAAAGGAAACACAAAATAAAAAACCACAGTGTGTTCTGGAGACACCCTCAGCAAATACTAGACTTTAGACAGGCTTTAAGCCAGTGTACTTCATAAAAATAGTGAGTTGGATGGTGTAGTGATACCACATATGATATAGTGAGTAGAAAGTGAAGTCAGCAGACATAACTATCACCTTTCCAGAAATCCCAAGAGAGTACTTGAAAGTGCTGTCTCGCTAAAATAGATTCCAATACTTTTTGCACTTAGTGGGAAGGATGGCAACTTACTTTGAAATGTAGAAGATCACTGGAAAAAAGGAGTTATAACAATACTGGAAAGAATGCAAGGTTAGATGGAAAATACTGAACAAAGATTTCCTGGAAAAAAAAAACAGTTTTGTGAAAAATAAAAGGAAAAAAACAAAAGAATGAAACCCTCAACTCCTTACATAATGGTTCATATAGAATAGAAAAATCACAAAAAAGAGAGCATAAAGATGGACAATAAACGTGTGTTTAGAGATTCACAGGGGATCTAAGACTCTGCTTTGTCCAGTTCAGAACAGTTCATTGACTTCTGGTGGAAGTCATTAATACAAATAGTACTTACTGGAGGCTATCTTTTATTGTCTTTACCTCTCACCTGTTTTTATTAATTTACATGCATGAAACATAACACAATTAAAATATTTATTTTTGTTTTCTGGACTAGTAGAGATTTCAAAACCTGAAAGTTTGTGAAAGACATTTGGTTTTCAGCACATACTACTCAAAAAAAAAAATCTTAACTTTTCAGCTAAATAATTTCTAAAGAGAAATAATTTATTTTGCTTTTGGATTTCAAATATCTAGGAAACCAAAAGAAGAATATATTCTAATATTTTTTTCTCTGGGGAATCTCCTGTCATCTTCAAGTCACACTTCCTCATATCTTTTATTTGTCTATATTTCTTCCTATGAATTTATTTTTCCTTTCTGGAAACAGTTCTAAAAGAATGTATGAAGAATCCTTCAAATATAGTCCCCTGCAAAACTTAGTGAATAATTAAATTGCAGACAGAATTTATTTTTTTTTTAATGCTCCCAGGATTAAAAAAAATCCATAAATAAGGTGGATGGAATACGATTGGGTTTCCCTCTGACACCATTTTTTAAACAAAACCAGTGAGGCAGCTTCGTCTGAATATCTAATGTCTTTGAGGATTAGAGTTTTCACAGACAACCTAAAAATATAGTACATGGAAGCAAAACAAGCAAGCAAGCAATGTCTGAATAAAAGCAGAGCATCCCATTCAAACTGAAGTACAATACAATGGCAGAGCTTGTTTTTAAACTTGCACCTTACAGATTAAGATGTCAGTTTTCCTCTTTGCACACTGTGGAAGCATAGAAGGTACAGGGACTGATGAGCATGTCTCAAACACTGAGAGCTAGATAGCTCTAGAGCTGGCCAAGGGTTGTTGGTAAGAACACAGTGTGAGAAAGAACAGAATGTGGCTGGAGAAAGGAACATGCAGAGGTAGGACAACACTTTTCTGGGACAAATGCCCTTGTTCTGGCTCCTGAAGTGTCACAGTACAGTGGAGGAATGAGGTCAAGAAGCAGGCATGGGCTGCAGCAGGGGACCAAGGCCACCAAAGACCCCCAGAATTATCTGAGCCATCCAGAACCACTTCTGTCTAGAAGAACTAATTTGCATAGGCAGCAAGAAACATATATCCAGAGCAGGGAAAATTGTCTATAAAATGGTACCCTCACAACACCAGGGCACCTCAGCACCATGGACACCCTATTTGATGGATCAACACTCAATCCAGAACTCTTGATGTGTCTCTTTCCTCCTTTTTCTCTCTCCCTCTCTTGCTATCTCCCCACCTCCCCTACCCCTTTGTTCAAAACCCACTGCCATGGGCTTCAAATAGGAGATAAAGAACTAACTTACATCAGTTTCCATGCCAGGTATATAACACACTAACAAATCTTTGTAAGTTTTTGCAGACCCTCTAGCTGATGTCATTCTTTTTGAACACAAGCATCTATGAATCTTGGGTGCTCCCTTCCTGTTAAGGGTGGGACACTACACCCTCACACATTGTCAGCGTATATTAATAATCTATCTATTATACTCAATCTATATAAAATAATATAGAAATTCTGAATAGAATTTATATTTATAATCTGTTTTCGTTACACACACATCAGTACTCACACCACCTTGGACATTATATGTAGCAATGGGGAAAAAAGAGACATGGACCTCCTTATGCATTTGAAGGAAATCACTTCATTGTAGAAAACATTCCCTTTTTATACTTCTAACATCTACCAGACATAACTAAAACTTAACAGAAGAAGGGCACTTATTGGCTAGCTCAGCTGTAGTCTGCTGTTCATGTCTTATCACCCAATTAGCTTCTCATTCCTAGGCTGTCCACCTGTTCCTCCCTATAAGTGCCTCTCACCCCCAAGCAACTTCCAGCCATCTAGTCTGCAGCTCTGCCTTCCTAAAGGGCTTTCTGGTAAACATAAGCTTTAATAACTTTAACAAATATAACCCCATATCCCACAATTATATAAGCAAATTTTGCCAGGGTTACCTGATGACCTATTTGACAAAAGAAGCACAAGATTCCAAATCTTCAAACACTTGCAACTGTAGTTCAAGCAATTGTACTACAGTGTTCAAGAAGATTTGCAATATAGCCATTCTCATGTCTATTTTATACTTTCAATGAGCAAAAAGAAATCTGTTACCTAATTTCAAAGATGCACAACTGAAAAAAAAAATTGCAGAAAACAGACCTCTCCTCAGTGATGGTCAGCTAGAATTTAAGCTTATTATATAAGCTATCAGTCACTTCTGTCTCAGGATGTAGAAAGTGATGTTCTAGAAAAAAATTTAGAAAGCAAAGTGTTTTTCTAAATGGAAATTTTATCAAAAGTTATCTAACTTCAAGTAGCATCAAGCTGAGAAAAGTTATTCAAGAATATCAGAAGGAGCAGTAGTTGCAAATCACTGAAAACAAGGTTTAGCATGGAAGCAGTTATTAAAGGCTTGCTAACAGCAGGGACACTGAGGTATCTGTAATTAATTAGAATTAATAAAGGAGCAATAGGCAAGCACCAGGTAGATGTTTCCTTTGCTGGAATACTATGTCACAAGCCAAACTACTACAGAACTGTACTGTAAATGACTGTCTAATAGAGGTATACACCAAAATGCTCTTTTTCAGCAAAATACTGAGACAATACCCAAGCTCTGTAATAGTTTTCTGTTCACTTTCTTGCATCAAAAAACTGACATATTACCAGGCTCTTGGGGATGAACATGATAAAGGAAAATGGACCAAAATTTCGCAACTAAGCTTGTAGGGAATGTAAACAAAGATTCATAAATATAAAGTAATATTCTGAAAAGATTGAAATGTCATGATCTTACTCTTGGTGGAAACCATACCCAGTGCAATACTTAAAATAAATTGACAAACTCAATTTTTCTGCTCATTCTTTAAATGTCATCTACTAAAAAGTTATTTCCATATGTTTTTGTCAGAGACAATCACAGGACAGTCAGACCTGCAGTGACAGTTGAATGAGGACCTTATAACTTGTCTAGATAACAGTCACCTGCTCAAATCTGAATTTCCTGTTATTTTTATTCTGATTATCACATTCTATTTCTGTGCTTTTATAGGGAAAACTCCTTCAACAAACCATTTCTTCTGCCTTCCACCAGAAAGATATTTGAAAAGGATAAATAAACACATATTTTTAACTTTTAATCTAGAGAAACAAAGAGTATTGGATCAAAAAATCGTAACAATGAAGACTGAAGCTTAATATTAACTTTTTTCAGCCCCTATATACAGTTTTTGAGTTATGGTTTTTCAGTCATATTTAGTTTAAAAACCAAGCCATGAAAAGAAATACATTCTGTTTCTGAAGAATACTGTAAGATGATGTTATGAATGTCTTACACAGTACCATCGTAATTGGCTTGTGAATCTACAATCTCAGATTTTACCATCAATACATAATTGGAAAAGTAAGGATATTTGGTGATCAAGGGGATTGTTTGCATTCTTATTATTTTGGATTTTGTTCTGAAAGAAAAGACAGACAAATAATTTTTTGACCACCATGACAATTATGTTCGCACATAGGTTTTCCCTTACAATAATTTGCTATATAGAATGGAAATGAATTAGGAATTTGAAACAAAATAATTATTTTCATGAATGTAATAACTCTCTTACAGTTATTTTTTAGCACATAATATTCTAGTGAAAAGAAAAAAATCAAATCCTTACCTTTTTTCAACAATTAATAGCTCATTTACTTTCTCTAACATTTAGAGATTATTTTTACATAGCCTCTTCCTGTCTTCTAGCATAAAATTTCACCTCTTCCTAAGGTTGTCATTTCTGTTAGAAATAGAAGCTAAAATCCATTCACCCACCCAGTAGTCCAGTTAACTGATCAGTTTATTGCTATTAAATACTATGGGATTCTCCATAATCCCAAACAAAATCCACTGATGTCTATGACAATAAGTGCCTAGACAAATAGAGTAGGCATATAATGAGAAAACTATAATACAATTTTATAAATATTCTGTGTATACAGAACAATTGCTAAAATGCAGGAATAAGGATATAATATAAAATCAACATGAAATTAAGGTCTTCACTGATTTTTCAATCACTTGTAATTTTTAATATTTGAAATCTTGAGCCTTTCAAGATCATGTTTTCAATCTTTTTTTTTTTTTTTTAATAACTATTCTATCCAGAAATGTATCTTTAAATAAAAAAAAATTGGTTAGTTTGTTCTAGTAGAAACAGATGGCAAGCATGAATTATGAACAGCTCAAAAAAGATCAGCCTTTGAGCTCATGTGCAAAGAAAGGTTTGGTTCTGATTAGAGTAAGATGAGCTCATGTTATATTTCCAGGATTTGTGGTAACATGAAGCAAGTAACCTAAAACTAGGTTAATACATTAAGGAGTTTATGCCAGTTTAAAATCAATGTTTCAAGCAACAGATTACCAATTGTTTATTTTTCTTTTCATGATCAATAGAATTCAACACATATATAAAAACACGTTAATAAATAGGTTAGAAAGTCTGTTGCCAAATCAAGCAGATCTTTTTCCTACATAACTTTTCCTTCTCTGGAGACTCAGAGAACTCTCTGCTTGGTTTTAGTAAGTGACCAAGACAGAGAATATGATTAGGACTATCAAGAAGGTCTCTGCTGTAGGCAAGTGAATATAAATTTTCCATTATTAGTAAAAGGTCAAAGGCTTTGCATGGACAAGAAAAAGCAAGGTCTCAGTAACAGCCCAGGCTTACCTTGCTGTAAATTGGTTTCAGCTATTTTGAGGAATTTACAGGTTGTTCTGAGTCAGGGTTTGGCAAAGTAAATTGGAGTTGAACAGCAAGATGAAAATTTAGGAATCAATCTTCTTGAGGCATTTAACAAAAAATAGTTTGAAACAAGGATTCAAAAATCTTAAATGTTATATTTTAATCACCAAGCCAGTTTGACTTTTGAAAAAAATTTAGGATTTATACTTAGTAAAATTTAAACCTGTCATTTCAAAACAATAAACTTTTAAGAATAGATGCAGGTCCAGTGTGTATATACAGCCAACCAGATAAAAAAATTAGTCAATAACATATGTGAAGTGATTAGCATTTATGCACTAAGTAACATATTTTCATTGTGGGACATAATCAGGCAGGTCTGTCTATAGACACGTTTCCACTCCCTGGCTAGAAAATATGTCCTATTGTATAAATATATAAATACATTTATATGTAAAAAACCTGAAACCATTAAACCAGTGAAAATGTATTGCAATAGCTCTCTAAAGACAAAACTAGTCTATGACCTTGAGAAATTAGAATCTAAAAATTATTGGGGTAAGATAATACCAAAATAGGTGAAAGTGTTCCTATGTGTAGTAATGGAGGAGATATTTTTTCCTTTGGTTTTATCCCTCATGTAGGACAATATGAATAGACAACAAAAAGGCCTGGAGGCCAGCTATAGATCAATAGGAATTCAACAGGAGGCTATGGATATGTACATTAAGGATGACCTGAATATTCTGGACCATTTCATCATGAAATATATTCAGGTATCTGCTCTGAAAAATACCCAAGCTTCTACTTTTCAAAGCCAAATAGAAATTATTACATTATTATAGGAGTAAAAGAGTAGGACATTAAAAACCAAAAAGTAAACAAATGATAAAATATTTGCAATAGACCTGCATTTTCTTAACAAAAAATGTATTTGTCAATGTTTGCGTAAGTTTTAGGAATCTCTGGAAAAGTTTGAATTAATTATTACACACCTGTTCATTTATGGACTAGACTTATTTCTTGCCTTTCTTATCTAGACTTCCTCTGTCATGAATTAAATTAGTCTGCCCTTGGAATAAGGTATTTTTTTCATTTTTTTGGACATTCAGAGAAGATTTCTCCTTAAGATAGGGTCATTGACAGTATGAATTTAAATTGATAGACAAATTTGCTTTTAACCAGAACCTAATACATTCCAATTATTCAAGAGTCTTAGGCAGTGTTTTTTGCTATACTTTTAGTAACATTATTTGATTTATTAGTTCACAGGAAGTAACATATTTAACACATTTGTCAAGCTGTTTAAGTTGTAGACAAGTGTAGCAATAAGAACAATACAGGCTTTATTAAAACAAACAAATAAACAAAATCCTAAACAGTAGGGGTATTATTACAGAACTGAAGCTAAAATTATTACAAAACAAAGCTAAAACTACAGAAGCAAAATGCAAGAAGTATACAAATTGGTGCTATGGACCTTCATGCATCTTTTGAATAAGTGTCAATTCAAACCCTTTCTATCCTTTCCTTCCATACCACTCATTTCTCCCCTTTCTTACATCACTGCTTAAACTTTGCAATAATATTCATTTTTGAGTCCACACTGAGTTTAATTATGGTTCTGATCTTGTTAATTTTAGTTTTTTAAATTTTCTTCTCTATGTGTTTATTGGTTCTCCATCCCTGGTAAAATACTTTTATATATTAATACACTGCAGGATAGAATAACCATCATTGTAGTATTGAAGTTGAGATATATAGATATAAAAATTAATATATGGCAATATATATGTATCTATGAACATGTGATATATATTATACCTGCACTGCAGAAAAAACATGGGATTAAAGCAGTGGAACCAATTTGGGATACATGTATTTGTATTGCTGCTATACACGGACCCTGGTTTTTTAGGGGTATATTAAATGGAAAAACACCATCGCCATAATTTAAAAACTTTATCTTTATTATTTTAAAAGCTGACAAATACAGTCTTACTGAATCTACTGCAAGCAACCTCAGGAAAAAAATTAGCATGTCTTCATTTTGTCTGGTCAGCTTTCTCTCAGATGCCTTTCACTTCATTAAAAATTCTCATATTCTCATCTTCTGAATCTTCAATATGTGTAGCGATGTTTTTAATTTTTTACTGCTACTAGTGAATTTTTAATGACAGATCACTTTCTCCAAAGAAGTCTGAAAGGACTACAATCCCTTCCAATTTTCTCTGTGGGGCTTGGTTTCCTTTTGGCATGACTCCTCTGAAGTTTATAATGCTGATGCACCAGTGCATTTATTGTCATTGAAATGGATTTACTTGGTAACTAAATATTAAAGAGTTTTATAACACTCTAAAAATTGTATGTTATCAAACACACAGTATGCTTTTCTGCTCTTCACAGGAACCATATATATCAATAGCAAAAATGCTAAAGATGACAAGCATTTTGCACAAACTATTCTATCCTGAACTGCCAGTGTTATAACAATGCATAGGGGACTTTGGATTTAGACTAAAGTATTAAAGTTTAAATACCTGCTGACAAATGGATGCTTTGAAAACTGGGGGGAAAAAGCAACCATATCTAGGAGCCAACTTCTCTGATGAAATATATTGCCTAATCAACTGCACCACTTTTTTCCCTCAAAGGGGAAAATAAGGACAAAAAGACTCCAGGATCTGATGTAACGCAGCATGCTTGTGAGATGAAATGCAAACTGAAACTGACTTGAAATGTTTTGTATTTGTTCTACACAGAAAGGTGTTGTTCTTTGCTTTGTTGGGTGTTTTTTATATTTCAATCTAAGTGAAATCAAGCACAGCCAATGCATTTCTGCTTTAGTTTCTCTTGAAATTTTAAAGAGTCAGAGAGATCTCCATGACTGTGATGTTGATCAAATCTAATGTCACTCAAAATTCCCAGTCAGTTTAAATGTGTTGCTTAAAATTTAGGCATGAGACTGAATACAGGTAATAAAGATATAATCCATATATTTCTTTTATTAACATATCTGTATACTACTACAGTTTCTTTTACTCTTAGGAGTCTTCTTAAAACAGCATGATTCAATAGAACATAATTTAGTTTCCTTATGGTTCCACTCATTGAAAAACAAACAAACAAAAAAAAAAAACATTTAAATACTTTGCTTTTTAAATCTTCTCTCTCTTTACTATGCATCAATAGAAATAATAATTCTGCTTGCTCTGTTCCAGTCATTCTAACTTGTTTTATTGTGTTTATATTTTTCAAGGTAGTATGCTCATAAGCGAGTTAGAACATCATGATCCTATGACCAACACTGCAAGGAAAATCTATCTGAGGGTGGAGGTAGTATGAAACAGAAAGTAAATTACTGTGAGAATTATTGAACACTGAGAGCTCTATTTTATGATAGAGAACAACCAAGATTTTATGTTAATTTGTTAGAGATTGAAGAATAATCAATCCTTGATCTAACACACAGATAATTAAAATAATGTTAATGAATGCTGTTGGTTTTGGTTGGTTTGTTTGCTTGGCTTTTTTGCCTAAAATTTTTCTCTAACAAATTAAAGTAATTAATACTAAACATAAATAATGTAAATCATAAACGTATATGGGGAGATCTTTTTAAAGCTGAAAAAAGAAATAACAGAGAAATACCAGTCAAATTTCTTACTTTATTTGCAAATATATAAATTCCTTCATCAAATTTTATTACAAGACTGACTATAGAAATTAACTGTAGCACTTGCATGTTAATTAAACCATCAAGTGTTCACACATGGTAGTTACGTGTCACTGTTGTAGTTTTTTTCTCTTATGGTGGTATAAGGTACATAGGCAGATTTCCTGCTACACATTGCAATACCCTAAACTGGAAATTATGTCTCTCTGTTTTGGACTTTATTTGCCAACATACTGGCCAACTAACATCATAAGTTATTTAATTTGAAATATTTTTTTTGCATTCTTTGAAATAATCCTATTTTTGGTGGTGGAGCAAAGCCCTACTTTTATCTGATATTTTTTACACTTTCCTGTCCATAGCCTGCTGGGTGGCATTGCAATTAAAAAATTAGGCAGCATTACAGCTCCAGAGTTGCCTTTTTGATAACCTTTGACTTATGAAAAACATTTGCATTTTAGTTTCTGTCTATCTGCCTCACAATTTCAAGTACCAGGAAGAACTTTGAATCTCACAGGCACTGATGTCCTTAATAGCCATTATAAAGAACTTAAATGAAAAGCTCTGAGTTCATGAGTGTAGTTCCATGTGTTACACCAAAAAAAACCAAAAAAAAAAAACCAAAAAACCCAAAAAAACCCACTATATGACAATTTTTATAGAAACAAAAGAATACTCAAAGAAATGAAGCAAAACATGTTGCAAAAATTCCCAAATGTAAACGTTAAAAGAAGAAGATGTTGATTTTGGGTGAAAAGAAGATAAAATATGGAAAGAACATTTTTTAATAAAGGCTTCCAAAATCCACCTCAATTCCAAGCTTTAATTTATACCCAGAGAAGTAGAAACTGTGTTTCCTCTGAATAAATGCTGCACTTCAGTAGCTGCTCTACACTGATTTGCTTGCTTATTTTTGGATGTACTAACGGCAGGATGACATTGGAGACAATACTAAATACATGAATACCTAAATGCAGATTGTCATCACCTGTAAGAGCAACAACATTTTCCCATTGTTTTCTATATTTGCATTTACTAAATCATGCAGCCACACTGCCATATCTTAATAATCAGTAATGTAGAATCAATCAGCTCCTATTAAAAAGTATCTAAGACTTCTCTCAGACTGAGGCTCAAAGTTTTTGATGTTTTATGAAGTTGTCTACTCACACCTGAGGCCAAAATCTCATTATAACTTTGTAACAATTGGTGGTGATGTCAGCAAAATGAATCTGTGGGCTAATTTCAGCATAAGTGTGTGTCTACAAAACAATTAGCAGAGCTAGATAGACTCAGCAAAAATGTGAGCAACTTTTACAGAGGGTTACCACACTTTCAGCTGTGTCTTCTGTTAGTCTCAAGGACAGGTCTCATTTACAGTACAGTGCTGTAACCTTGAAATTCTTTATCTAAATTTTGGTATTTAGAGAAGATGAAAGAATATTTCACTCTGGATATTAACAAGATGTCCAGATAATATATTTTAATAATTCATTCAGACTGTCTGTCTTTGAGAGTTTTTAGTCCTATTCATATTAAAATTCTGAGTATCATAATATTAGACAGATAATTTCTATGCTACTGTTTGCAAAGGAAGATAGAAGAAAGTAACATTAAGTTAAATAAGCATTTAAGAGCTAAAATACTTGGAATTCCAATCTGATAATCAATTCACCATTCGTTGAACACACTGTACTTATAGAACTAAGACATTTTTCTGTGCAATAGTCTAAAAAAGTTATCTTCTTTTGAAAAAATAGACAAATTTCACCTGCACAACTTAACTAAATACTGATGTTGGAATTAAGGGTTTAACTTTATTTTTTTTCTTTGAAAAGTATTCTGTATGTTATTCTGCTGTAGAGAGGGGACATTTTTTGAAACAGAAAAGCCAGAAATAGAAGTGAGGAATCAAGAGGAATTGCTTCAGATTAGAGAAATGTATTCCTAACAATTTTCTCTGTTATATCTCCTTATTACTCCAAGTGGAAACTTATGCCATCTTCTAAGATGAATTTCCATCCCCTTTTGGACGTTTTAAATAAAGATGTCACTCTTTACATCTACTATTTACTCTTATCAGAGTTAAATAGCAAAGCCTTGTACTATTTTATAGATTTACAGAGAAACTTTTAGCCAAAATCTGCTTGAAAACTAGTGAATGACAGAAATGTATATGAAAAGATAAGAGGAATGACTATGGGTTATTTTGCCATTAGCACCTGTGATCTATTTGATGAGGATGTCACTGACAGGTGAAAAATGCAGCAACAGCTATAATAATAACACAAAAGATGACATTTATATATAATCTCATATTTACACTTAGAACAGCAGTAAGAAAAAAAAAATCAAACCCTTATGGAACTGCTTGGTTTAACATATTGACTTCCACACTTTAAAGAACAAGGTAAAATACTGGGAATGAAAGTTTATTTCAAAGGTTAGCGCTCTTGTAGATGCCTTAGTAAGTGAGAAAGAAATATAGCAATTGCAATAATGTAGCAGAAACAACTTTCACTTATCTATTCTCTTCTGGGTAATAATTTTCTTAAACTTCTAGAAAAACAACCTCCCTTAAGGTTTTCTGAAATACCTGTGTTCCACTGACAGTTAGAAATGTGGTACAAGAATGAAATGTTGAGAGGTGGGTTGTGCTTCATGAGTATCAAAGTCACCTTTTGCTAACTAGGAGCTGTCTGTAATTATATCCCATATCTCATGTATGTATTGCCTTCTCACAAAGATTTCAGAAAAGGAAACAGTTATGCAACCTGCTTTGCTACATTTTCTTCTATTCAAGAATTTTTTACTGCCTGGGAATTTTTTTTTTCTTTTGTTCTGTTTAATGTTAATGATTTCCTGGTAGGTTTTAAGAATCTTGAATTGTTCTGGATACACAAAATCTATGGATACTTTTATGTATTGGAACATCAAATCAAAATACTCATTTGTGTGGACAACCCTTACAAGATTAAGATTCAATATGGCTGGTAAACAATTAACAGAACACACAAATATTTTCAATTTATAAAAGAGAAGAGCTCTAGCTAACTCTGAATCTACTGCACTAACAAGCAATATCAAATCAATATGATTGATTTTACCTTCATTTCATTTAAAAAAACATTTTAAGGGTACAGGAAATACTTAATTTTATTTGTTAAGTAGCTAAAACTTGTTTATTAAAATCTGTCAAATATTAAATCTATGGAAACCAAAGCAACCCAAATTTGCCTGTGGTAATAATATCTTTGATTTATAATTATCTGTGCTGGTTTTGGATGATAGACAGGAAATTTTCTTCATAGTAGGAAATATGGAGTTCTGTTTTGGGTTTGTGCTGGCACTGTTAATAAAAGATGGAGTTTTTCACTACTGCTGAGCAGTGCTTGCACAGAGCCAACAATTTTTCTGCTTCTTAAACCTCCCCACCAATGAGGAGCCTGGGTTGCACAAGAAGCTGGGAAGGGACACAGCTGAAATATTTGACTCCAACTGCCCAAAGAGACATTCCATACCACATGGCATGTTCAGCATATAAAACAGGGGAAGATGAAAAAGAAAAGGGAGGACATATGGAATTGTTCTCCCGTTAGCCTTACATGTCATGGAGCCTTGCTTTCTTGGGGGTGGCTAAACACCTGCTTGCCCATGGATGAATTCCTTGTTTTGCTTTGTTTGTGTGTGCATTTTTGATTTACCTATTAAACTGTCTTTATCTTATTGGTGTGTTTTCTCATTTTTACTCTTTCCTATCCCACTGGGGCAAAGGGAGAAAGCAATTGTGTGGTGCTAATTACCAATTGGGGTTAAATATTATGCTACCTTGCAAAACCTCATTACTACATAGAACCCAACAGCTATTACATGTTTGAGTTTTCAGTATTTATATATGCAATAAAATGTCATGACCTCATCTGTAAATTTTCTTTCCTAGGTGCTAAGACCTCTGAAAATACAAAAAAATATTAACATGAAAGGATGTCAGGTTCCAGAAGAGAAGTACATCCTAGAATGCTGAAGACATCTGACAGTGATTAAAGAAAGGACACAAAAGTATGTGTGAGACAGGCAAGCACACACAGTTAGAAAGTACTGTAAAAGTAGATTTAGTGGCTTTGAAAAGACACTTATATTTAGAAGACACAGAACAAAGGAGATGTGCAAAGTATGTGTTTCTCTTCTCTTCCCATTTCTTGTTTGCTCTTTTTTTTCCTTTTTCATAATTACCTTGACTTGATGGTAAACAGCAATGGAAGATACTCTGTGTTTCCACCTTCTAGCTCTTCATAAGTCTTCCTCTAGAGGCTGATCTTTGATATTATTTGGCGGCATGGAAGAAGATTTTTTTTTTTTAAAGGCTTTCTATTGTGCAGTTCTATGAGGTGGGTAAAAACTGCCATAAAGTGACTTTAAAAATATAAAAATACACATGAATTGGTTTAACATCTGCAAAACAGCACTTGGAATACAGAGATGTAAATTATCTCTATTCTATTAAAACATCTGCAGCTTTTCTTTCATCATTTCTTAGGGCACAGATTTGATGCCCTCTAGTGACTGATCACTTGGTTTAATATTTAAGAAATATACACAGACAGGGGACTGGCTACAGATATGAGTAGATCTTACACATCAGCATGACAGTTTTCTGACTCTTATATGCATTATGAAAACTTTTTAATTATTTCTCCATCAATTAACATGAGTCTAAAATTATCTGAACTTTCTTCCCTCTGTCATAGAATAGAGTATGAAACTTAGAGTATAAAAATTAGAGAAAAGATAGTGATAACCATTGACTGGAGGGAGGGTTTCTCTTTTTTTACTGCAAACAAAACTCATTTCTCCTTAAAGGTTGAGAGGACCGGCATATGCTTACTGTCATGCTAACAAACTCTGCAGACTCTGAAAGCACACTGCAGCTTCTGTATGATAGACAGCATATTATAAATGAATGCAAATATGCTGTGAGATTTCTGCAACCCTCTACCCTCCACTGTTTCCCAAACATAACACTGGTGCAATATACATGCCTAGTGCATTAAATGCCTATCTCTTCGATTAAAAGGTTATCTGGCACCTTCAGATGACAGAAAATGATAGCTGAAATAATCTATACCAACCTGTAATGGAGTGAAAGATTTTTAGATGTAATGTTCTTCACAATTTTTCCAGATATAAAAAAACCAGGATTTTAAAAATATATATTTAATTAGAATCATCAGCGCATAACATTGTCTTGACTCTAAATACATCCTCTTATGATAATTATTTAACAGATTTAAATAAAAACTTAGATTTTACTGAGGTATAAGCATCCTGTAATTGCTACAAAATTTGCCAGAGAACTTCAAGGTTTAGAAGCAAAGTCAGTGTTGACTTCTGTGCAGTATAATGTGACAGATGTTCTTATGATGCTAGAGATGTAACAAACTATCTGTAAGTAATTTGAATAGCTGGTGAAGCAAGATATATCTGACAACACCAGGAAGTTATGAACATGAGGAGGGGCATAGAGTGACCCCTGTGGCTAAGCAGCAGGGGAGATAGTGTATTTAACGGATCTTTTTTCCTACTTAAAGCCTCAAGGATAATATATATCCTTATATATCCTTTAAGAATATAGAATATATGAAAAAAACCCCACACGCCTTCCCCCAGCACAATTCCCCCCAAAAACCATAATAAAACAACAAGGAAAATCTCAACCAAAACCCACTTGTGGTTTAGGAATGGTACTCCCCCGTTAAGTGCTCCTTCTGAGACTCTCCAAACCATGCGCCCCTGCTTGCTCCCCCTTGTCCCCTCCCACTGTGGTGGGCTGGAGGGGAGAAGTGGAGGCACAAAAGGCGAAGATCATGTGTTGAGACAGATACAATTTACTGGAGACATCGGTGAGATAAGAAAATGAACAGTAAAAGCAACAATAGTAGTAAGAAAAGTGTACAAAAAAAGAGAGTGATTCACATGCAAAAGTGTTCACTACAGAGCTTGACACAACTGCGGCCACACCATCCAGTCCAGTTCCTCCAGACTGGCAGGTCCAGCTGCTCCCTCTGGCTTGGAACAGCACCACCAACCCACTCCACTGGCTCAGAACCAGTGCCACGCTGACTCGACTGGATTCTTCTTCCCCTTCTCTCCACAAGAGACTCCCTTTCACCTGTCCCAACAATGATGTGAGGTGGCATAAAATAACATTTGAGTCCTGTCTGTGGCCCCTCCTAGCTACTGCAAAACTTAACACCGTGCTGGCCAGACCCATGACACCACTTTTGTATGTTGTTTGCAAGAGAATTTACTATGGAGAAAAGACTTAAGGAATGAAAGTGAAATTATTTATAGAACAAAGCTAACAAGTTTTCAGGTTTTAATCCTATTTTCATAATTTCTTCCAAACTGTCACTAAACATAGGGGAAAGGAATATTTCCTCTTAGCATTGTTGGATTGTGAACTGCTGGAGCAGTTTAAATTGGAACAGGTTCTTGGCATGCCTATGCTGGAATTTATTACACTCTAGCAGCATGTGCAATATGGGAAACAACTATTTTATTTGAAAGTTAAAGATTGTTTATCAGATTCTCTGTGATATAAAGACAGAATTCTATTCTCCTTTTTTATTAAAAGTCAGGAAGTCAGAACAAGTTTTCTTAAAGATCTATGCAGCAGAGAGATTTCTGCCACAATAGGCAGGAACAGAACAGTTTTAAGCAAAGCAATGTTGTCAGTTGCTCAAGGCAGCAGACGGCAGATGATGGCAGAATCAGGTATTGTTGTGTACCACGGCCTGGATTTTAGTAAAGCAAGAAGCAGCAATAACATTGTGGCAGAAAAAGGTTACTGATATTTTATTTTGGCATATCACGAATAAATAAACACAAAACTGAAAGGAAAAGGAACTGTCAACTCAGTGCCTGTCCCCCACCACTGGATGAGTTGCTGCTCTTGGTGTGTTTGCTTGTATACTGTCTACCTCCTTAATCCTTGTTTGGCTTTGAATTTCAGAAGTAAAGTTTCTTCTCCATATCCACGTAGAATATTTAAATATTCAGGAAAAAATTCCCTACATTAGATGCTATTATTGGGTGTTATAAATTATCTCTAATCTTATTGTTAATTTTAATCTGAATTTTTTTGATAATTTTTCAGTGTTTTATTACAGAGCAAAATTTACTGATGATGTATAAAGTTTAAAGATATACTTATGTTGTGGGTTTTTTTTTTTTTTCCTGTTTTGGGGGATTTTTTTTTGTACACTACACACTTCTTTATCCATTATTTCCAACACAATTACTAATAAGCAACACCAGTAGCTCTGCAGGTATGATCAGAAAAAAAAGGCTAATATTTACCATTTGTATAACAGGGTGTGTTGGCTGTGCAAACAACCATGAACCTGAAGTTTTCGGTCCTGTGGGGAATTTAATCTTTAACAGCTTAGATCCTTGTTATGTGAGTTTTGGCTGGGTACCAGGAATTTCATTTTCCTTTCCCCTAACATAATGCAATATTGTCAGTTTCTGCCTATCATACACCTTGATTTCAAGAGTTCTATGAAAATCTCACAGCAGCGATACAGTAACTTCTCTAATTTATTATACAAAAGTGTTGTATACAAAGTCTTAATGTCCCTTATTTGCAGAAAAAACACTGTATTGAAAATTTGGATTCAGACATAGCCATGGCTCCCTCAGAACCTCTCAGATGTATTAGTACCTATTTCACAGCTTTTAATGGCACCGACAGCCAGACTGAATTCTAGATCATTGCCTCCAACAGAAGAAGGAAGGGAATCTTTTTGAATGATGTATTATTAAAAGAAAAATATATATTTTTTGGAAATTAATACAGGGTTCTGATGTGTCTTTTGGTTCAGTTAGTGTAATCCCTTGGTAAAAAATGGCATTGAAATAATATTATGTCATGTAATCATACCAATATAACCAGCATTATCCTAAATTTTCAGGTTTCATCCTAAATCACTTTTTCTCAGTTTATATTTAAGATATTGAGCAATGCAGTGCCTACAACCTTTCACTAGTATTTCCACCTGTAATTTGCCTTTTGTGAAATATGTTATTAATACATCTTTGTTAACCTTCAGATTGCAGTCTACAATACATGCTAATAATTCAGAAATGGGGCAGAGATATTAACAGATAAAATTTTATGGAAGGATGGGATGGAAAAATAAATACTGATAATTAGTTCTGAAAGCAACAACTGCTCTCTGGTTTGCATGACCAAGTATGATCCTCCTGTTTGTCTATCAAGTTGCAAAAATGAAGTATAGGATGATCAAAATGTACTTTACCACAATTTTCAGATAATTCCCTTAGTAATTTTTCTGTAATGATGTACATGTCTCTCAAATAGTTTTGTTTTCCCTGTGTGATATAATATGTTTATAGTCTGTTTTGCCTCTCACAGCAAATGGCAACCTTAATCAGTGCTCTGCTTTGCAATCTTTTCATTAAAAATGGAAAATCAAACAAACACGCAACACCCTTATGAACTTCTGAATGTCATTACCAGCAATAGCTCGTCAAAGATGTCTCATGTTATAAAGAAATATTCTTATGAATCTTCACTATTAGTCTACTTAGATTGAAGTCTGGTCATTCACATAATGAATTTTAACAGTTTATTTTTATTTTATTATTTCATAAGAAAGTTATATTAAAAAGTTGATTATGATAGTTTATGCTTTTTTAATTTAATTTACAGTTACTTGTCATCCTTCAACATCCACTATTATTTACATAGTACTTATAAGAATAGAAATATGTGACCTAGGTTCGTTAGTATTAATATAAGCAAAAGAGAAACTACCTTTATTTAAAAATCCAGCAAGAACAACAACAAACCAAAACAAAAAAAACACAAATCAATCCAAACCAACCCCACAAACCAAAGCAAAAGCCAAATTGCCAAAGTTAGGTTTCAGTTACCTGAGAGAAAACTGTGAAAGAGCACTTCTGACTGCCATCCCCAAATTCACAGTGTCTTCACTTTTCTTTATTCCTTGGTTAGAATAACTTTCAACTGAAATCTTCCCCAGAACATTTACACATCATTCAGATTCTTGTGGGAAGGCTGAATCATTCCATTCCCTAAAGAGATCAGTATTTGATAGTCTAACTCCCTATCCAAAACTGATTCTTTGAAGTTTTCCACACACCAGTCCACTCAGGTTCCAGAACTTCAGTTCCAAAGTTATCTCACTGTCACTATCAGAAGCAACAGCAAAGCATTGAAAAAATTCTGTGAAAAAGAATTTATTGGATACCCAGTTCTTTTTTTGCTGTGTGTAACCTTGACAGAAAGAAAATTATCCATCTAGTGCTCTCATGAACTTCTGATTGCCCTTTAACAATCAGGACAGTCTTCATGTTATTAGAATGAAAGACTGAGCTTTCATCTTAACACTGAAAGATTTCTCAGGTTAATTGCTAACATTTTCTCTACTCTTAAAAAAGTCTAATGCCACTCTTATGGATGGAACAATAAGATCCATAAAGACAGAAAAGAAAATATATTTAACATATGAAAATCCTATGCTTTGATTGTCCCTTGTGAGGATTAATTCACAGCAAAACATTGTGATGATCAAATTTGATGCAGTACCCTTTCAACAATTTTTTTAAATATATTATGAAGAAAAACAGCAGTATTAAACCAGTTTAATAATAATGTACTTAATATTTAGCTCTTCAAAGAATGGTCAGATCACAGCCGACTTGCAATAATGAAAATAAGAGCTAGGATTGGATATTAAATACTCTGAACTCAAAATTATAAGGCAGAGATCTCATTTAATGGGACAGAAAAGAGTAACAGAAATGTTGCACAGTTCAAGATCTCCAGTGCAATGAAATTGACCTTGAAAAGTGAACTTTCAACATTTTACAAAGCCATGGAGAAATACCACATATACTGTTCTAAATAAAGAATGTATTTTAAGCAGAGATAGAGTATCCACAACATCTATTCGAAACAAACAAACAAACAAACAAACACACAAACAAACAAACCCTTTCTTCCCTGTTTACTGATTGTTTGCAGAATATCAAATGACATCCAGACACAGGTGATTTAAAAGCAGTCAGGCAATGCCAAGGGAACTTCAGGCATGGAAGCATCTAAAGAAAAATAGAGCACATTGCCATTAGTATACATGTGGATAGTGAAAATTTCGTGAGCGAATCAGGAACCCTGGAGTACACAATATATAATCAGTGCACATGGAAAGCTGGAAAAAACTATAGCTATAAACCACATTCCAAAAATGAGCCATTAAATGCAGCATTAGTTTCTAAAAAGGCAACATTTTTGCCTTAACAATGAGAAGCCAATATTTAAAGGAAACAGTTAAGGAATAGAATCTGAAACAACCATGAAAAACATAAAAAAAAAAAAAGCAACCTAAAGACTGCACTCCTCTATGCAGTCCTGTTTCTGTCTGACTACTTCTATGTGGACAGACATAGTTGCGTATTTAAAAATAGCGACACTAGTTTTTAAATACATTTTATTTATATTACACAAATTTTATATTTTAATATGAAGGATTTAATTTCTACCACATTTTTTAATGTGTTTTTTACCTCAAATTTGTAGATATATCTTCATTTAAAATACCTACTTAGAGAAGTTTAGAATATAATTTCCAGAACCATACTTAGCATTAAGTAAGCATATTAGGTATTCAATAACAGGTTGCTGTTGTTATTTCCCCTTAACAGTCTGCTTAAGAGATGCAGAAGTGTAAGCCCTGAGACTCAGAGGAAATCTTCAAGAGTGAGCATTGCACTAGAATTCATACCAGGGAGGAGAGGACGTTGCATTACTATTTCATTTTCCTGTAAATGAAGCTTTCCATCTGAATTCAATAATTTGATCTATTAGAATGATTTTTAAAAGGATAGATATTGGTCAACAATGAGTTCTTCACTCCATATATAGTCTATTTCCTTTGCCCATATCAAGATTTTAAGTGCAAAAGTTTCAAGATAACGTGTACTTACAAAATAAGTAATTAGAGATGCTTAAAAATCATTCAGCAAGTCAATATTTCCTCATGAGAAGAAGCAAAAGAAACCTTTTGTAGGTGACATGAAATAATTAATAGGTTGGTTTGGGGAAGTCAGCTAGGAAAGAGTGTAGTACAGTACTACAGTCTAGTAGACCTGGAAGTTAGTGATAACAATATTACTATTGATATTATAAAATTTGGTTTTGATGAGCACATTAGCATCACTCAGTCCATATTTTTCCACTGTACCTTCAACATTATAAATGCTAAAACCCTACTTAGAAATCAAATGAATATTTAATTTGATTTTCTCACAATCTCAAAATCCTAGGTGCCGGAAACATTTTGATGGCCCTCATTCATTAAGCCAATATGAATTTACAGTAGGAACTGTAACGCGAGTGTTAGCTTTTGCCTGATATTTACAGACAAAATTAGTATGAGAGGTGATTGAATAATTTTCATAAAACTGGAACGCACAGACAAAATAAGCAGGATATGCTTACTAAAGCTTTTAAGAAATACCATCTTTCTAAATAATTTAAAATCACTCATTTGGAAAGAGCTGAAAACTCAGGTACAGTAGGCTGCTTGAAACACTGTGATACACTCTCAGTAAAGTTCTAGGAAAAATTGTGTTAGCAATGGCTTTTTAAAATGTGCAAGTGATCTGTGTACTGTCTATATTTTATGTTCTGTTTTACATTTTTGCCAGGAAAGAATTAAAAATAATCATTAATGTATAAAAACAATTTCAACGTTTAGTTAGCAATTTAGTGCTATGTTTAAATACCTACTATAGATAGGTACTGTATAATAAAAATCTGCTTAAAAATCTGAAACAGATTTCTGCATCAGTTTTTAATTTTTGATTGGATTTTTTGATTGGATTTTTTTTAATCTTTTCTATTTTTTCTGTATGGTTAAAAACACAGCAGCTTGCATTAGACTTCAGGAGAGTGTCCCATCAATATGCGACTCCAAGGCATTCACTCTTCTGAGCAGCCAGTGAATGGAAAGCAGTTATATTTACAGAAGTGGGTCACAAAGTTTCCATACTTAAAGAAAAATCTGCATTTCACAGTTTATTCTGACAAGAATATTTTGATGTTAAGGACTGCAACTGAAAATTTTAATTAGCTGGTTTTTATCTTCGTATTAGAATAGCTATTAAGCAATTAGTGGATACGTTTCCATAGTGGTGAAAAGATGCATCACAGAAGATGCTAATGATACACTCACTACATTTTTTTTTAAATTCTCTATCTAATGAGCATGAGACAATATAGAAGATTATAGTGCATAAAAAGACATTATTTTGGAACATTTCACTACAAGTTTGATATCCTGAATTATCTTTTAGCAAAAATGATCCTAAAAAGCTAATTTAAATATCCACTCTTTTGCTTCATGCGTATGCTTAGAGTCAGTTAGAATTTAAAACAGCTGAATATAGTATTGTAAGAAATCTGTTTGTGCATTTCCATAGAAAATTCCTACTTATTCCTGACACTTATAAATGAGACTATGTCTAGAAAAACAGATTTAAGATGTTAAAGTAGAGAGGTCCTCTTGTGTCATCCTGTAATATCACTTGTGGCTTGTTTGTAGTATTTTTATTATTATTACTAATAATATCATTAATATAATAATAGTAATAATTTTTAAATGAATATAGCTAAATAATAATATTATTATATTATTTTAAAATCTAAGTATGATCAAAACATTTATGAAATTTTGAAAGGTTTTGAATTTCAAAATTTTCTAAAATAATTTAAGTTTTTTTTCCTAAATGTATATTTAAATGAGAGAAAATAAAAATGATTTGTAAGTCTTCAATAAAAAAGGTACTGCATATTAATGTCATAACAGTAGGCACTGCTATATCACAGAATATGCCATACAATGATCACAAACAAAATAGCATTTACTTCAGATTAAATGCTATCATGCTTTATTTGGTCTTATTTTGTTGTTCTGCATTTCTGTGATTTTTAGTATTGCTATGATTTCTATTAAAAAAACACCCAGCACATGCATCATATCAAGATAAACATTGATAACACTTTTTGTAATATGTTAAAATATTTAATCTACTTTTTCTCTCATTAGATAGAAAAAGAGCAGATGAAGCATAAAGGGAATCAGACTGCCTGTGTTACTGTTTTCCTTTGCAAGTAATATTGTCTGAGCATTACATTATCTGCATCTGGCTCATCATAAATATATATTATAAAAATTAGTATGGTCTCAGAGTGTTAAGATGCTTAATTCTTTTTAATTACTTTTTGGGAAAAATGTAATAGCGCATCATCGTTATTGTTCTTGCTATTGTTGTTCATTTATAAAAGGGGAATGAAAAATATAGTAACACAGAAAAGAGGTCTGTGATAGCATTCATTGCTCCTGTTTTATGTAAAAATTTTATTCTTATCCCCAAAAAAAAAAACCCGACTTGCTGACCTCACCATTCTTGTAGGATCCCGTCCCTATAGATGGTAGACCCTGGTTGGCATGAAGAAAAGTGGGGTGGAAACAGAAAACAGAGACTGTGAACCTCTGCACAGGAAGAAAGCTTAGCATGTTACTTCTATCAATGCTTCTGCACTGAGAGGAGAGGTGGGGAGGTGAAGTGGAACTTCCCATATTAAAAGGTACAAATTATACATGAGTAGAGCTCTAAGAACCACCAGTCTGTGCTTTTTGTACTATGGGGTGCTGCACTGAAGATATTCAGATCATTCCACCTAACAATTCAGTGTTAAGCTGAATGAAGATTAAATGAAAAATTATTCAGCAGATTTAATGAAAAAAAAACAAAAGCAAAAAACCACAAAAACCAGCCCATAAACAAACAGCCAAAACAAAAGCAGAAATTTTGATTCCAATAAGAAAGTAGAAATTAAGAGGATTTTCTATATGTAGTCCTATTTTGTCTCACCTCTTTTTTTTACATGATGTTCGAGGTCTGATACAAATGTTATTTGCTTCTTAGACCAATCTTCATAAGGCTATCAAAGGTACTATATTTTTTTCTTTTAAAAATATTCTGTTATCGTCAATTATTCAATGAAGAATTTCAGTTCTAACAGTTATGTGCTATTGTATGATCAGTAAGTATTGCAACTACAGGAAAAAAATCAGATAACTTGTTTTCTGTATAGTGTCCATTTACAGGAATATATAAATATTAATAATGCATCATGGGGTGAAAATCAAACAGTCAATTAATTCATACATGTTGATTAGAGAAATTAGGGTTTTGACATTTATATACCTGCTTCAAAAAACAGTTTTGATTCTTGTAAACAAGAAGTATCTTCAACTACATTCATGGTGTCTAAGAACCAAGGCAGACAATGCAGTTCCCCTAAAATTAGATGCTTGGATGTCAAATTATTACTACAGCTTAAAAAAACAACCCATCTCTAGATAGAATGAGAGAAAGAAAGAGAGGGGGAGACAAAGTATTTCAGGAGTCATGACAACCCACTGCAAGACTGATGTCTTTAATAGATGGAATGTATCACCTTCTCAGTGTCATTTACCAGTGAAGGCAGGAAGCCAGGATGACTGATTGGATCTATGTGACAAGCTTTTACACTGCTAATGATAGCTGAGATGAAGCTCAGCCCATTAGAATTAAACTACAGAATATTGCATAAGAGTAAAGAAGGTGTACTCTGTAGTCACTACATCATAGGCAGAAAACAAAGTAGAATCAGTTGGAGAAGAAGAAAAGAAAATTGGATGAAGTTTTCTATGTAATACATTCACCAGGGATATGTGAAGAAGGAAATGTTAAAGAGCAATTAGTTGAACAGAGAGACAAGAAAGGTTAAGAATGCATATGGATTTCAATCAATTAATCACCCTTATGTGACTCATACGAGTTGGCACTGGAGATATTTCATGCTTCCTTTGACATTCACAGTGCCTCACTATGGAGGGCTTTCAGCATAGTTGATAAGAGCTGAATTAGTTTACTGACATATATTCCCTCATCCTTGCTTCATTATGGCTCTGCATCTCTTACATTCCTATCAGATTGTTGATTCAATTCAGCAGAAGGAATGTCTTTAGTACAATACTCTTTGGTATCTAGCTACTAAATGCAGAATGTGGGTAGGCGCAAAGCATTGATACATCTGCAGAGGGATCTGGACAGGCTGAATTGATAGAAAAAGGTCAGTTTTATGAGGTTCAACAAGGCCAAGTGCTTGTCAACATTCCCATGAAGCACTACAGACTCTGGGAAGAGTGTCTGGAAAGCCTGATGGAAAAGGACCTGGGGGTACTGAAAGTGAGCCAGTGAATGTCCAGGTAGCCAAGAAGGCCAGCGGCATCCTGGCTTGTATCAGAAATAATGTGGCCAGCAGGACTAGTGAAGTGATGATCCCACTCTATCTGGAGTGTTGTGTCCAGTCCTGGGTCCCTCAGTCCAAGAAAGACATTGAGGTGCTGGATGAGTCCAGAGAAGGGCAACAGAGCTACTGAAGGGTCTAGAGAGTGAGTCCCATGAGAAGCAGCTGAGGGATCTGGGGCTGCCTTAGCCTGAAGAAAAGAAGGCTCAGGGGAGTCCTTATTCTCTACAATTACCTGAAAGGAGGTTATAATAAAGTGGGAGTTGGTCTCTTCTTCCAAGTTACAGGCAGTAGGATGAGAGGAGGTGGTGTCAAGTTGTACCAAGAGAGTTTTAGATCAGACATTAGGAAAAAATTCTTTATTGAAAGGAGTGTCAAACATCGGAACAGGCTGCCCAAGGAAGTGGTTGAGTCACCATTCCCAGAAATATTTAAAATATGTGGCAGTTGCAGACATGGTTTAGTGATGGGCTTAGTAGTGTTAGGTTTGCAGTTGGCCTCAATGGCCTTAAAGGCCTTTTGCAACCTAAATGATTCTATGATTTTCCATCCTTTACAAACTAGATGTGGGCTCAGAGGATAACTGAGCCAATACTACTCTATGGGTGAAACAACAGAATACTGTTTTCAAGTGTCTTCTTGGATGCAGATGCCTAAATTTTAAATCCCTTTTTGAAAACATCAAAATATTCCTAACCTTTCATTTTGGAGATAATGCACAGATTACATGTCATATATGTGTCTTCATAATTTCCATTTTCTTCAAAGTTTTGGGGTATTTGACTCCTTTAGGGTATCAGGACATTCATAGATTGTCTTTTTATAACTTTGGTAAGTCTTCTAATTGAACTAGATCTTTGATGCTACCAAAGGTTTTGGGGTTGTATTTTTTTTTTTCTATTGTGAGGTTTCTGTAATAGCTATCTTGGATAGTTTTAGGATTTTTTTTCTGTAAACTTTAGAAGAAAACTTGTTAGATAGACTTTGCAATGCCATTAACCTAAGTCTCCATTCTACTACCCTAATTATTTTTATCAATTATTTTTATTGGTCTGTCAAAATCATGGCACCCCACCATAACACATGCAGCACTATCTAGTTTAGCAATTTTCAGAGCAACAATCTCTCAACACCCTGTTAGTGTCCAAGCAAGTTCTTTAGATATTCCACACTAGGAGGGTTTTGTGTCTTAATACTAAATTTACTTATTTAAATTTATTTGACTTACAAAATATTTTATCAGAGTCAAATAGAAACATAACAAATCATAAAACAATCCCATGCAGTTGGATCACAATACAATACAAACCTGATTCTCATCAACAGTCTAAAATATGTTCACCATTATGATACTGGTTGTCCCCAGTGGGAAGGAATACATGGATTGAATAGAGATTAAGCCCATTGCTCTCTTCAAAGTTAATTTTGTTGTTTGTTCAGTTTTTATGCTCTTTGTTGGGCTCTGATGTATACATTTGTCCCATGCTGGTTGGGCTTGGTCAGAGTGACATTTAACCCTTCTTTTTCCCAAGTACTTCAGAGAAGGTTGCTTACACAAGTAATTTATCCACTCATGCAATACAGCCAGTTGATTCACTCAACTCATACAGCTACATATCTAAATCAAATCCTATCCCCTGGTCTCCTGGTCCCCTTTATGTTGCGATCTTTGACTTCCTTTACAACAGTTGTGGTCAGTCCCTGCATGCTCCCTTGAGCTTCATAGGTACATCATTTGTGCTGAGGTGCTCCAAGGTAGAAATCATATGAGGAGCAGCTGAGAGAGCTCACATTGTTCAGCCTGGAGAAAAGGAGGCTCAGAGGGGACCTTATTACTCTACAATTACCTGAAGGGGGGTTGTTGCAAGGTAGGGGTCAATTCTTTTGTACCAGGCAGCTAGTAAAAGGACTAGAGAAAATAACCTTAAGCTATGTCAAGAGAAGTTTAGATGAAATATTAGAAAAAATTTCTTCACAGAAAGGGTTGTAAAGCATTGGAATGGGCTCTCCAGGGAGGTGGCGCAGCTGCCCTACCTAGAGGTGTTCAAGGTATGACTGGAAGTTGCACTTAATGCCTGGGTCTATTTGACAAGATGGGGATAAGTCAAAAGTTGGCCAAAGACCTTTGAGATCTTTTCTAATTTAAATGATTCTGTGGTTCTGAGCCTTCTTTCATTGTTTAGGATTTGGCTGGTCACACAACTACACACAATTAAGTTGCAAAGTTTTAGTTGGTTTCACAGTTTATAGAGAGTATATTGAATAGTCCTGACAGGTATTCCTGATATGGAACATACCAAGTTCGATACTGATTGATTTTCCAATGCTGATTGATTAACAGGATACCAAAACTGCAGGAATTAACGAATTTTTGGTTCTCTGTACCATTTCCCAAAATTCACCACCTTATTTCAGCAGAACATGAAGAGCTAACTACTGTGGAAATTTTAAAAGTGTTTATAAAGTGCTATAAAGAGACTTAAATGAATATTACCATTAAAAATGTGACACAAAGTTGTGATAAGGGACAATTAATTCTCAAAGGTTAACATAATGTTTTTACTGAAACTAATATCTGAGACTGCAGATTTATGTGCCAATAATGTGCTGTTTGTGTAAACTTTTTGGGCTGGATCTTGACAGGAATGATGACTATTTTCCCCATGGCTTTATTTCAGAGAGGAAACATTCAGTTCAGTAACTGCTGAGTGCTCAACTGCTCAGTCATGCTGTCTAGAAAATTCCATTTCTGTCAGGACATGTGTCAGTAACTGTCACAGCAATAAGTAGCTAGAGGGATAAAGAATCCAATGCTAAAAAAACACACACAATTATCTTGTGAAGTACAGTAATATTTTTATTCATGTTTTTCTGCTTTTTACTGCTATACTGAAATTTAGAAGTACTATGATAGTGTCAGAATTGATGGCAAAGAAAAGAAGATACTTGTTTTAAGATTGATGCATAGAGATAACATGCATCAAAGAATGTGATTGTTACGGCTTTATGTTACTAATGACAAATAGTGTAAATTACATTTTATTTCCCACAGTATTACATTTTCAATAGGAAAGTTGTTTAAGTTGCTGCTAAAACTGGTATCACACAATCATAGAATGGTTTATTTTGAAAGGAACTTACAGATCATCTAGTTTCAACACTCTTACTGATACAAAAATACTAGAAGAATTCAGCAACGACAATCCTTGCAAGCGTTTCAATCAATATGTTAAGTTCCTATACAGAACTACTAAAACATTCATAAATTTCATCAAAATAAATGAATTTTTTCTAGTTTATAGGATTATATTTGAACACAAAAATTCTCTCGGTCCTGTTTATGTCAAAGTTCTTTGATTACTTCTTGATAGGCAACCTTTTTGTATCACTTAATATATTATTATCCTTTGCTTCAGACCTCATGCAATGATTATTAATTTTGACAGCAGTCAGTTGCAGTGCATTCTCTCAAGAATGGTTTGATACATAGATGTTAATAAAGCTTCCTGGTTCAAAGGAATTTTCCATTACCCATATTGCTACAAAACAAAAGCTTATAGATAGAAGTATTAAAAGTATGCATGCGAAGTTGTAGATTACAAAGTGAAACAATTCATTCTTTGTTACTGTACTCCTAGAAATATATATTTTGTATATTTTAGTATAGAATAGAAGTATATGTTGACTTTGCTGGCTCTGACAGGTGAATAAAGTATCATTTCTCAATCTGAAACTAACACCGAATTCAAACTAACAGAGAATTCCCTATTGTTTCAAGGAAAGTAATACAACAAATATAAAAATACTCAACAAAAGGAGTTCTGCTCTTTCTGTGCTCTTTTGTTCATAGATAACAATATAATAATAAATTGTGGTGTGCTTTATTTTGGGGGGTTTTTATTTGGTTGCACTGATCCTTTCATTATAATTTGAAAACATGCTGATAACATTTTAAAAAGTCCTATAACACTTTTAATCCTCTTTTTTATAGTCTGAGACACTCTGTGTTGTGACACTCACAGGCTTCATCTCATCTTCTATATCTGTTTGAAATATTGCTGAAGTGAGGGGCCAAAGGGGAAGACACTAGTCTGAGCTCTTATTTTGACCAAAAAAGACCTCAAACACTTTGGAGGTAAAGCCTAATCAAGAATATTTCTGAAACAAAATGAGACTTTTAGAACATCTGCACAGCTGCGGTTCATTAGATGATTCAGTTATGGGTTGCCAGAGCAAACAGAGAAAAGATAATGATTGTATGAGAGGCTTGTCTGAAAGCTCTAAACTACATCTGCCCCTTCTAATAGTTTAGATGCATTTGAAAAAGAAGCAAAGAAGCACAAATGACCTATTAACAATTTTATTTTTATTTATTTGAAGAAGGATCCAGCAGGTGGTATTGCCCCAGATAAGTACCACTGATCAGCTTAAATAAGGAGAAATCAACTTTTCTGTGAAAGGTTGTTGTTGTTTGTTGCCTTCTAAAATGAAGCTGAGATGTATAGATGTGAATAATCCCAGCATTAGCATCTTTTTTGCCTGTACTGCTGGTGCTGGTCACAACTATAGCAGATGTCCTGATTCATGTGTATTCTGTGCAATACCTCTGTGCTGTTGGATAGACACCATAAACAAAATCTTGATATCCCCATGTTGTACACATCCCACTTTAATAACTAAATTTTAGACTTTATACCGCTAATTAGTGTCATCCTGTTCTTAAAAGTTCCGAACAGCCAGATTTCTCTGTGGCAAATTCATAATCTGTTAACAATAAGATGATACACACCAATTCTTTACAGGAACAGGCTAAAATACCATCTTTAAAACCATCTGAATTAAATGTTCCTGGAAACACCTTCCTATTGCATCTTTTTAGGCTAAAATCTGTGTCCAGATAGTATTTTTTGTCATTATTTTTATTAGTCTTAATTCTCATGAGATAAACCCAGGAGGTACCAGAGAACAGTATCAGAAATAGAAATTCTGGCTCCACAGTTTTCAATGGAGCCAAGATCTTACGGAAGACTTTGAACAAGAGAACACTCAGCAGTTTTCTTGCCTACTCTGTAACTCTAGAAATAACAACGTATATTTATCTATTCACATAGATAATAGAAACCATTCAAAGATCATCTTGAATATCAAATACCCTACCTTTTACTCATAAAATATCAAGGTTCTGTTGTGGACCCACATTGACATATGAACAGTTTTAAGCACTGCTGTAAAACTATTGTGCAGTGAATGTATCAGAGAAGGAATACATAATACATTCTCAGGCTGAGTTAAACAGAATACCTACATTGCCTTTCTAATTTGCAAGGTCAGCTACATGGATTATTCAACTTATTGCAGTGAAATGCTTCCACAAGACAGCAAATACTAAACTATTTCATCTCATGTAACTCTTTTTTTACTAAATCCCAGAAGTTTTCACTCAAAAGAAAAACAAGCTAGCAATTCTGAAGGAAGAGTAATTTCAATTCAATGAAAAAAATGTAAATTATTAACAGTTGGAGGAATGACAACCTCTGCAGCTTCATGAAGAAAATTATGATTTTTATCATGGGGTTGAATAAAAGAAGAATAAGTTGTTGCCTCTGTTTGGCATCATGTAATTAAATAATACAAAAATAAGTGATTTATCAAAAAACAAGTCGCTAGCATAGCCAAATTTTAATTATATTCAATAACTATATATTCAAGAAGTTGTACAAATTTCTTTGTGTCACTAGCAGAGATGACTAAAAATTTTCAAATTTATGCTTTTTTGGTCAAAAAAAGATTTAGTAAAAACAATTAGTCTTTCAAGGGAATGCTGATAAAATTTTCACCAAGAAAATAATCTAATATACAGAAATGAATATCCTGTGATACAGTCTTATAGAAGAAGGGTGAATAGTACAATGGATCAAACATTCATCTGAGTCATGCCAAAGCAGAGGTCTGGAGATTTCTTACATTTAAGTAATTGTCCATTAAACCAGAGAGATCTTATTAGATTTTAATGTGTTGTGCAATATTTTAATAAGTTTTGTAGGTGAAAAAAAAGTCAGTTTTAACATTTCAATAGAATGGTACAGAGGTAGCCTGAGATGATCTGTGTGTTCTTTATAACTGCTTGCAGTAGCACAAGCACCTGCTGTTCTATCTGTGAGATCAGCAGGGGATCAAGCTGTACAGAGCATCTGTTTCTTACTTTTACCTTTCTTCCTCCATCTGCCTCTTAATCCAATAGAGGAATGACCTGGTGAAACTCTGTTAGAGAAGCTCACAGTGATTCCCAAGGAACATAGAAACATGTGATTTACTGTTTCCCTCTTTTTCGTTCCATTTCAACATTTCTAGCAGGTTTTCCTTTCATAGAGTCATAGGGGGTGATACAGCCTCTGGTTATTTTTCCATGTTGTCACAAACCAGAATCAGAAGGAGCTCCAAGAGTTAAAAAAGCTTCACTAAGTTTTTCCCCAGAGCTGCTTTGACGATTTGGTTGCTGTTCATTATAGGTAAAGTTAGTCTATTTATGTGTAGGGTCTCACATTGGCATAAGAATATCTGAAATGAAAACAACATTAAAAAATTGAAAGTTTGTCTCTTGTGAAGAGTTGGACAGTAGCAAAACAATGAGACTTTTTTTAATCAGTTATATAATTAGAGCACAGTTAAAGTAAATACTTCTGATGTGGATCTGAAGTGGTCTGGCATTTGGACTGGATTAGTGCATGTCCCTCCCAACTGAAATATTCTGTTTTCCTATCTATTCTATTCTATTCTATTCTATTCTATTCTATTCTATTCTATTCTATTCATGTGCCCATATGATATCAAAAACTGCCTGAGGAGGACAGCAAGAAGGAAATAATATATTCACATCAATCAAAAAATTTATAATTTTTTTAAGTCCAAGACTAAAACATTGAATGTGGAATTTTTATTTTGTTATAGTTATTTTTAAATGTGAACAGAACTGTAAAAAATTGCTCTAGCTCTAAAATGCTGGGTTTATGTAATTTCAAGATCGATTAACAAAAATACTTGTTCATCTTACATTACATACAGGATGGACACCTGTTTATCTTCTCTCACTTCTCCTTTTTGTTCTTAATGGCCTTATAAAATGTTGTTTTCTTTAAAAATAAATAAAGGCTTTTCTTTTTATGCAGACATGGGTCCCCACTAGCTGTTTTACTAGGGCTCCAGAATTTCTGGTTTAAGAAAAAAAATTGTGCCATTTCCTACACCTGTTGAGCATTTACCTGTGTTATTTATTTTAAGATTAACAGTAATAAAAGTATAGTATCAGATGCATAGGTTGCAGAAAATCTTCTGAATATATAGTATAGCAAAATACAGACAAAGAGAAAAGTACTGAATTTTAGGAGGCTATATGATAGTTGCCTGTTTCACCTTGACTTGTTGTCTACAGACTTAACAGCTTAGCACATTCTGCTTTACATGCATTTCTTAAGCTTTTTATTTTTATTTTTTTTTTTTTTTTTTTTTTTT
>PYHW01010703.1:928196-958769 GCA_013186435.1 Turdus rufiventris
ATGAAATTAGTTTTAAAGTTTGTAAAGCTTTAAACAAAGTGATTCAGATAATGAAGACATATTCACATATAAGTACTTAAATGTTTTGCCTTTATCTTGGTAGACAACTTTAGTCTTAGTCAAGATTAGTTTTAACCACATGGAGGTTTCACAGAGTCATAGGAAGGCCTGGGTTGGCAGGGCCCTTAAAGATCATCTAGTTTCCCTTCCATAGGGCCGGGATGCCACCCACTAGATCATGTCAGCCAGGGCCCCACGCAGCCTGTCTTCAAATCGTTCCAGGGATGGGGCATGCACAACTTCTCTGAGCAACTTGATCTAGTGTCCCACCATCCTCACAGTAAAGAACATCTTTCTAGATCTAATCTAAATCTCTCCTCTACTAGTTTAAAACCATCACCTCTTGTCTATCAATATCTGTCCATGTAAAAAATCTCTCCCTCATTTTTCATAAGCAGCCATTCTTATAAGCACTGGATGGCCCTTATAAGGTTTCCCTGGAGCCTTCTCTTCTCCTGGCTGAACAACCCCAGCTGTCCCAGTCTGTCTTCACAGGAGAGGTCCTCCAGACCTCTGATCATCTTACATTTTTTAATTGGAAGCAATAGCTCCAGGTGAGATCCAAAATTTTTCAACTACTTTTAGCAAAGAAAGTGTCTGATTGGCATAGTGACCTTTTTTATTCCTTGAATGCACAGGATTAATATTATATCAGTGGTACCCTTCTCAATGAATTACAGTGGTGATAATATTTGGCCACAATCCTGAATCCAAATATATGGGATATATAGGTATATACAGTTTACTTTCTGCATTGTGTATTCTAAGTGACTATTAAGTTACCTATAATATGATCCACCACTAACAAATAATTACCTGCCAACATATAAGAAACTGGGAAAATCCAGAAAAAGAAAATACTTTTTAAAGGTTTAAAGACTTCCCAACCAACTTTAAGTCTGGCTAATGTCCACTTTTTTGATGATTTGCATAACAGCAAAATTTTTCTTTATATTTGGCTACAAGACATAAGATTGAATGTAGTCAGTATCTAAAATCATCAGCTTAATAAGAATAGAAAAACACAGCATTATGTCAATTTTATCTTAAAATGATTTTTTAAAATGAAATTCTCATTGGTATAAATATGAATTGTCAAATGACTAAGTGAAGCATCTTGGTGATTTGACTTAAGAAGTAGCAATATATGAAAAAAAAGGTGATAGAAGCTTACATTGAAATACTGGAGGAATGAATATATGGTAGATCCATCTCTCAATAATATTTTCACTGAGGAAAAAGAGGTAAAGGAGGATTTTTAATCTACATTCGAGAAAAACTGTAGGCATTAAAGGAGTCAGGCTGACCAAAAGCAGAGAGAATATAACAACTATCTTTGAAAATATAAGATACTGCAGAAGAATAAGTCTAAACCAGACATTTTCTGGCAGATAAGCAATTCACCTATTTTTGGTATCTAGAAATCTCATAAAGAAAGAATTCCTGAGGTTTTCAATAAAATACTTCTATGTGATTGCACTGAGCTATAACAATATTGTTCACCATATATTTGTTCTATATACTATATAACTATATTCAGCTAGAACTGGTGAGATTATATTTCAATAGGTTTTAATCAAGGAAAATAGCTTTCTGAATGGAATTGAATGGTTGTTTGGGAACATGTAGATTTTATCAGAAACACCAATGAAAATCAGAAATGCTGATAGCCTGACCAAGCAGCCAGCTGCTAGTTAATATGATTTTCTGCCACTATGCCACATTATCTTGCCAATTGGACCCCAGGATGGTGGGTTGGCTAGAAACAGTCAGAATGCTTGGCTTCTCATCTTGCCTCATGCCCAGCTGTCCTCCTTGGCTGGTGTGAAACCTGGCTAACTTCTCAAGTTACCACCTGCCCAGATAGCTTTCCTGAGCAGTCCAAAGAGTTCCTTAAGTTGCACTGCTATTCAGGATCCTGAGTAGTCTGACCTCCTTGCTGGTCACCCAGTTATCTTACCGAATAAGGAAAAGATCTCTGTTCTTCATCTGTCCCTTAAGTGTCTGTTTTCTCTCAAGATGGAAAGTTGTATCTCTGGTTTAGTCTTTTGTCTAACTCTCCAGCTATCTAGGTGGGGAAATGGGGGCAGGTAGGCATTAAAAAACATTGTTCCGTTTCACCAGAAATTCTGTAACACTGGCATGTTTTTTTCCTGAGTAATGAAAAAAAAAAAAAAAAAAGGCATGTAAAATTTCCTATAAAGTAGATGTGAGTTTATATTTCTTTTTTCTGTCTAATATCTGTAGTATATATTACCACAGAATCACATAACCATAAAGTTGATACAGTTAGAAGTGGAATGACAATATGTCGTACAACCTTCCTGGTTAAGCAGAGGCATCCTAGATGAATGAAATGGGACGGATTATTTATCAAAATGGTCATAAACCTCAAAGTTAACGCAGCATTCCTGATGCCACAAAATATTTTAAAGTAAGTGTACTCAACTAAAAGGCAATCTGCTTATTGAGATAAAAAATAATTTTAAAAATAAAGGGCTGTTTACTTTGGAAATAAAATTCTATTCTCATTCAATGAATTTTTTAGATTCATTCTTCAATCCTACTAATGACAATACTCTTCAAATACATGCATTTTATGCATTTGTGCTACGGAGTGGTAGTTGCATATTTTTTATGTGTTATATTTACCATTTGCCATTAATTTTCTTTCTTACTAAGGAAGTAAAAGTAGAACATAGGTTTCCTGTGACCTTCTATGAACAGTGCAGATGTTGAGGACTCTCCACTGGTTGAAGTTCTGGAGGCAGCTGTCATTTCTCATTCATTCTCCTTCATTCCTCTCAAAATTAGTATAACAGAGTAAGTGTGAAGAAGAATACAGAAAAATAATGCATAGAGGTATAGTACAGGTTTTGATATAGCTGTATTCAAAACAAGCAAAATGTACAGAATTGAATAAAATTAATTCTGTAAAACACTTAAAAATTATATGTAAAGACCTAAATAATTAAATACTGAATTTGTGCAGTAAACTACTGAAAGGAATAGAACAGCATTGAAACACAAATCTTTGGTACATAAAAAATGTAAAAATCTAAGTAAACTTTTTCCTTCTCCCTTTTTTCAGATGTCTAGAGCTTTCTGAAGGAAACACTTTTTCTCAAAATCATTGATATCGGAATAATTTTCCAGTACACACTGGCAAAGGCTTTAAGGCTCCTCTGAAATTTTACGATTTGGATTTCTATTCTCCAGTATACATATAGGAGCTGTTACTGAGGAGTCACATTCCTGGAGGAAATTTGCATGGCTTTAAAGAAAAAGTACATGGCTGATGTCAACAGATGTTAAGAGATTAGTGAGAGATGCCTCTGCCGATTTAAGGTTAAACAAGGCCATATTTTGAAGTGAGTTACTATGGATTTTATTTAACACTGAATTTGAGAGAGAGAGAGAGAGACAGGGAGCAGATAGTCACCACCTCTGAATCTCAAAGGATCCTGTTGGACCTTCTTCATCCTGGCTTCTCAGTGGTAGCAGTTCTGAAGTAGTTCAAAGATTTTCACTATTTAAACATCTTAGCAAAGAAATTACTGCTCATTGGATACCAAGATCTCTCATTCTATCGGTTAAATGAATCCTTACATTTGAATACTGATTAGCCTGCATGCTCAGTCTTTCTCTTCTTTTGAGACAGTATGTTTGCTGTGTTGGTGAGCCATGAGTCAGTGGTTATGATCTCCCCCTGATGGGAGATTGATGGGAGATTGATGGGAGATGGACCTTTTGCCCAGTAGGAGCTGATTCAGCACAGCTGACACACAGAAAATAGTACCACCTCTATCTTATCTCAAACTCCTCCTGCAGGGGCTTAACTTATAGTCCATGCTCCAGGAATCCACTGACGTGGATTCAACGGGGCTTTGGTGGTCATTTGTGGCCACAGATGTCATCTCTCTCATAACTTGGGGTGATCTTTCTTAGACCAGTGAAAGGTATAGGAGTAGTTGCTTCTTCACACGGTTTGAAACAATGGGAAATTTTGTCTGCAGTTACTAACCAGACCTTGTTTCTGACAGGCCTGGTGTTGCCTCCATTCTGTCACTCCCTTCTGTTCTTATCTCATGGCAAAACCCTTCTGTAATATTAAGAGTGTTTGAGACAGACAACAAATGCTGTAAAATTTTATTTGGTGGATATTTGCTAATTCATAATACTAGATAATTGATATTAGTGCCTTATAACATCAGTCACTTCTGTGCAGTGTTTTCCAGATGTGAAACTCAGTTGGGTAATGGAGAATTAAGACAAAAAAAAAAGAAACTACATAAAGGAAATTTATGACGGATTAAAAAAAATATAATATAGAGACAGTAAACTGCATAATAAAAGAACTATTAATTGCATCTATTGCAATAATTCATAAGAAGTATTTTGTTTCTGCTAGCTGCAATAGAGCAACTGAACAGTTCTGGGTTTCGGTTTTACATGCAGCTGAAAAATGAAATGTTTTTAGAGCACTGCTTTTGGATTCCAAGAAGAATGACTATCTGAGCTGTAATGCTTTCCTGTGTAATGCAACCCCAACCAATTTACTTTCTAAAAGTAGTTTGATTTTTCCCTTACTGTAGTGCTATCAGATAGCAACATGCTCTCTGGGGACCCCATTCATGCTGAGATTGCACCAAACAGTGATTGCACTGCTGAATCAGTCTGTAATCAATCTTGCATCCTACAGATCTCCTTTAGTATTTTTTTCTTTGATCACTGTCTAATGGGAAACATAACATGTTTAAGAATAATGAAACTTCAATCTAATTGTATCTTTGCTGGAGAGTCTCTCGGCATCCTTTTGTAGCCTCTAATGAAATTACTCTAACAGTGAATGCTTAGCCACATGGTCAATAGAAAGGATATACAACTGGTAAGTTTTCTCCCAAGTGTGAGTATATATTCACTGTCAATAAGTTATTTTACACCTTTCCAGTCCTTGTGCACTTATTTCCCATGTTTCTTCAATATTCACAATTTCTAATTAGTAGTATTTTATTCTCTTATAGAAGGGTAACTTGTATATCTTTTCCACTGTTTTGTACTTTAGTACTGTTCAATGAATGCATGAACAAATTTTTTTTCAGAGCATATTCACTGTACAGTGAAAGCAAAAAATAATTCCAAAAAGCATTCATATATCTCTAAGCCATAACAATTTTTCAATGAACCATATATGTTTTGATTCCTGTTGTTATTTTTGATACATTTCCTACTTTGGCAAAGTATTAGACAACAAAAAGAAATGAGTGATAAAGTAGAGAGATCAATGTGTGTCAAAAGCTATTATTAATTCTGATTCCTTTTATTGTAAGTTATAAAGGATATGGGAATTTCCAAAAAATCATACAGTATTCAGTTCAATGACAACATATGCACCATAGCATGAGGCAACATAACCAAAATTTCATCAATATTCTGTTAATTTTCTAGTAACAGTTATATTGTCAGTTTAGGGTTGGAAAGAAATACAATTTAAAACAGACTATATAAAAAGTAGTTGCTCTTTTTCTCTTGGCTGAAAATGCAGTATATCCCGTTCAAAGCAGACAGTTCTTAATGCCTTTGGGTTTTTTCAGTGTGTTTTGCTGTTGTTGCAATATGTCTTTGAGAGACTACTTGTTACGATTTACAATAACAACAGTGTTATTGTTTTTATGTCCCATCAGTTTTTTACTTCTTCTTTCTAATATTGACTGCTCCCAAACCTGATTTTTTTCTTATTTCTGATAGTTCAGAAAGTACATATTACAGATGGTAAAATGTCAGGAAACACATCCGCATTTATAGTCTTCTTAATAGAAAATGTACAAAGACAAAACTTTTAAGGTGAGTGAAAAAGCAAATCCCCTTTCTCGTGCTTGATGTCTGCATTTCCCTTCAAACCCAACATTTCCAATGAACCTTTGAGACAGCTGACTCTCATTCTTCTAGCAGTTTTCTGAGGTTTAATTTTACTGTGTACAAACCTCCAGAGCTAGTCTGTCTAATGGATATATGCAGATGCTTGAGGACATTTCACATCTGAAAAATTTGAGCACAGCACTAAAAATATTGAACTGTTTGCTGCTCTAAAACGGTCAATGGAGTTTTGTTGATTTTATAGGCACAAGTTTTCAGAATAAATTGCTGAAATTATTAATAAAGAAAACATTTTGCATGTTTCAGGCTTACAAAGAAATACCATCTGTACCAGTAAATTGCTTTCCATGGGGTTTTATTAATTTTATAGAGTCACTTGATTCAGTCTATTTCAAACATTCTGAGAAAACAAGTTTACTTCAAGTTAACTGTTAGAAGTTGCAGTAATGGTGCATTTGTTTGAAATATTTTAAATCTGAAATATTTGTCTGTGAAAGCACAGACTAATAAAACACACACACACACACACATATATATATATATATGAATATGAAAGTACATTTGTATTCATATATACATACATACACACTCTTGCATTTTCCCTCTCTATTGCTTGGCAAACATGACTCATCTTTTTATAAGTAACTCATAGAATCCTAGAATTATTTGGGTTGGAAAGGACCTAAACATCATTTAGTTCCAACCTCCCTGCTGTGGGAACGGACACTTTTCACTAGACTGGGCTTCTCAAAGACTCATCCAACCTGTCCTCAAGCACTTCCAGGGATAGGGCACACAAAACTTCTCTGGACAGCCTGTTGCAGTGTCATGTCACCCTCATTGTAAAAATTTTCAAATTCAAAAAATTCAAAAATGTCAAATCTAAATCTACCTTGTTTCAGTTTAAAACTGTTGACCCTTGACCTGTCACCACAGGCCCTACTAAAACATCTCTCTACATCTTCCTTCAACCGCCCCTCACTTACGGAAAGGCCTCTATAAGACTCCAAGGAGACTTTTCTTCTCCAAATGGAAGAAGGGAAATGCTTTCAGCCTTTTATCTACAATTATCTATATGCACTCTCACACCACAAATGTGTATTTTCTTGACACTTCCGATTTTTAATACCTTCATCATCTTCCCTCTGCCATTGATTAATGTACATCTGTTCCTCTCAAGATAAAGACAAGGAGATGGGTTACTATTTACTGTTACCAACAAAACACAAAACTTGAGGAATTTAAGGCCAATTCAGGTCGATTTTGACACTAAAACAACCCCAAATTTAAAACAATAAATTTTCTTGACCTGCTTGCCCAGGCTTAACTTCATAACTTCATTTCAAACACGTCCAACACCCTTCTTGTAATTTGCTCCTGGTATGGAGTAGTCTGATCAGTTCTCTGTGCTGAGTATTGTTCATGTGGCAACGATATAAATGAATGCAGACCACTTGTAGGATGATTTTGTTCTCTGAATCAAGACTAAAATATATACTGAAAATTTTATTTATGCAGATAAATATGTAGTTTTGGAGGAGTGCTATTTTCTTCTTAGTATCTATAATTAATCAAAACATATATATATATATGTATATATATATATGTAGTATGAGCATTAGTATTTTAAATAAATATTAATGGGACAGCACTGAGTTCAGAGATTTTATTCTGCTTCTTTTCTAGCTAAATCTCTAATTGAAATGCTATACTATGCTTCCATAATATCTTCTCATGTCCTTCTCTCCAGCTTACTTCAGAGACTGTGCTGAATTCTCACTCCAAGAGTTTTGCCATGGAGTATTTCCTGTATTGCAGGACATTCTTTTTGATAACTCTGCATATGTTTTATATTTGCTTAAGTAAGGGATTAATATTTTTCTGCTGCATTAGTAAAGAATAATCGTTTTTTTTCCTGAGCATCTCTGTTATATTTATTTTATGGGAAAAAGAATTTTAAAAGCCCTCACAAAATCTCCAACTTTTAATAAACCCATTGACAGTCAGTTTCTCTGGTTCTTTTAAAATGAAGATGCTATTGCAATTTCCCTCATATTGTAACAAAAAGGAAATGTACTAATATTATTAATACTCTTTAATACAATCTGTAATTTTTATATACTGCATTCCTTCAGACCAGTTATATTAATACCAGTTTCTAACCCATTTTTCACTTTTTTTTTTAATTTTTGTAATCTAAAAACTTCAGTAATATTCTTAAATACAAAAAAGAAGCCCCCCCAACAAAAAACACAAAGAGGATATTTTTTTTTCAACTTACACAAATGGATGAATTAATGCCTTTTAAAGTGAATTTTCTTTCTCCCTCTGTCCCTTGGTGAATTACCCGAATATCTTACTTAATTGAAACCATTCAGATGCACTGAGTTACACTTCCATCTGAATCAGTATAATTGAATGCTAAAAAGATTGCTCTATGATGAAACCATTTCATTTATTACAGTAATGCATTTAACATTTCAATGCAACCACAATATCTCATTTACTATATGCCGGAGCAGGGGAAAGGCTGGGATTTTTTAGCTTGTTTTTGTTTTTCCTACTTGTAGCAAAGCTGGATAGGAAGAAGTTCAGAGTTTTTACAAGGTATTTATGTTATCCATTTATGGTGAAAACGTGGAATAATTTTAAAGAGAAAAAACAAATGAACAAAAAAAGCCCCCTAAATACTGTCTGTCTGTCTTGCTTTTTCCAAACTAATTGCCAGTATAATACATGCTTTGTTTCTGGAAATTGCATAAAGGGATTGCTTTTCCAGTTATGTGCAATTTCCTCATTGTTTCAATTTATCATGATACCTTATTATAAAAATCAGTATTCTTCATAGAGTTATTAATCTTTGCTGTAATCACAATCTTTGAACCTGACAGAGCACCTCACAGGGGACACAAAAGTAAACATCTCTCAGGATTACAGATGATTGACTTCCTTCATTTTCTTTCACAACTCTTGTGTCCATTTGTGGAGAAAAAAGTACAGCAGAGCTATAAATGAGACAGAAATATTTTAAACTGCAACTAGCAGAAATATTATTAGGGGGTTTCTCTGGAAGACCATAATTCAATTATGTTATATGGTATATTGAATAAATATATCTAAAAGAGCATTATAAGTTTTCTGATCTGAGACCTGATATTGTGTAATCGTTCAGTATGTGTTAAGCTATCTAAACATAAAAATAGAAATTCAGAATTGAAAGTGCATGAAAAGAGCACTTTTATATACTATATATTTCATTCTAGAAACACTTTGGTCTATTCTAAAAATAAAATATAGGGATTCACCTAATAAAAGAATTATATAGGAAGTTATTTTCTGGAAATTCAGGAAAATCTTCTTATTTTATTATATTTTCATATTCTACATTGCTTTTGGGTTTTTTTAATTGTTGTGGGTTTTTTTGTTTTTGTTTTTGTTTTGGTTTTTGGTGGGTTTTTTTGCATTGGAGAAAGTCCATTTTCTTTATAATTGTATATTACAAAATAACATTCTGTGCTTGCATTTTTTTTTTAAAAGGAGATGAAATATTTTTTAGTCTTTTATTTCTTATCTTTTACTATTTCTTAGTAGTCTGAGCAAGCCATAATTCCCTTGCAGCGAGAAGGGGTAAAAGTCTGAAAAGGATAAAATGGTTCTTAGATCTCTTACATAATTTATCACAATTGTTTGATGATTTGACTGTTTCGGTTAAAAAATAACAGATTAGAAGGCAAAGCATTAGTATAATAAGCATTTCATTTTGGTGTTTTGGTGTTTGTCGTCATGAACATCAAAGAATTTAGTCAGAAGTCTTAGTTTTATTGAAATTGTTGATGACTTACAGGTGCCAGTATTGATTCTTTATAAACTAATTTTGTAAACTAACCAATAATGTGCAAGAAAAATAATTAAGGTAGCTTCTGACCTTGCAGGTGAAGATTTAACTATTTGAGAAGTTATAAACTTGATTAAGCTTGAGTGTTGATCGCAAAGAATTATTTTTATCTTTGTGTAGCCACCAAGTAAGAACTGATAATAACCTTGTTAATTTGTGGGATGAGTTGCTTAGTCACGTTGTTTGTTATGTAATTTTAACATGTAGACCATGAAAGTACTATGAATTTGCAGTTATGAAAAACTTTAAAAAAAAAATCTCCATATAGTTTAATTTGTAGTCTTTCTCTTATACACAAATATTTATTTTGCTTTTTTTGCTTTTTGCAGTCCCATGTCATTATTTCTCCACTTACTTTCATGTTCATTACTGTATAATCAAATGCATATTTACATTACTAGCTTGTTTTTCCATAAGTACCTACACTGAAAATCAAATTGGTTAGTAAACCTTGGGGTTCTACTGGTGTCTTCTTCTATTTTTCTTACCATTTAGTGTATACTATCTTTTCCAGATATATTTCCAGCCATAAATTTTTAAGTTGGTTCCTGACTCTTTTGACTTTGCATTTATTTTTTGACATCATACTGAAATCTGATCAATTTTCCTGCCTTCAAGATACAACAGTAACACACATCTTAACTTTGACAGTTAAACCAAAGTATCATTTTATTTCTAAGATCAGCACTGTGCCCAACAATCTGCTCCCTTTGGCATTTTCAATCCTTATGTCAAATACTGTTTCAGAGTAATTAATCTGAAGTTTAACAGAGAAGAACAGATTCATGTGCTGATATATTTCAAACTGTTGCATATTACAGACTATAGGTTTTAACTATCAATCTCTACAAGGACTGTAAATTACTATTTATGGTTTAGCTAATTAAAATATTTTATCTATGCACTAATGATAACCAAATAACTTTTCAGTAAATAGCAATAGTTATAATAAAGTAGGATAGCAACCAAGTACTTCTGAAATAGAGATAATATGGTTCCCACATTTTGCACAAAGTTCTCGTAGTTATTGCAGAAAAGGTTTTAAACAATTGGTCTGTTAGGAGGGTGTGGGCAAAAGCAGTCCCAGATTTTTATAGCTTAGATATAAATCACAGAAATAAAAATTAATATTAATGAGGACTAGATTAATGCATTTGCTGCTGTTAATGATTGTTGTGTATTTTTACAGAATATTGTTCATTTATCTTACATGGGCAGGACTGCAACAAAAATCAAATGTTAATGCATTTTAAACACTTGCTTTTAATAAGTATTATTTATCAATAAAATATACATATTTATTTAGCCTCTTCTCTCATATTCTTTGGAATGCGCTATAATTACATTTTTTTTTCTAATTATGCTACTAAGAATTCAAATGTATTTTTTTTATTAGAACCACTTCTGCAGTTACATTTTTGTTTAAGCTGAAACCAGTGCACAAAAGCAGTGATAAGCTAGACTTCCAAATTCTGCTCTCTAGAGCTTTTGGCTTCACCTCACGAGAGTTATGAAACCACTTTTTTAAGAGCAGGTACCAAAGATCAAGAAGAAACACTTGCCTTGCTTAATGCAGACACAGCTTTCAGGATTAGAGTGTCATCCACAGTAATACCAAGAAAGTTAGGAAATAAATAGGCTTAATTCAAGAAGGAAGACAGTTGGTTCTGTGCTTGATTATCATCTGTACATTTTGAAGAGCCTACAAATTATGAGAGATTGTGTGCTTTTTTGGTGAATGAGAAACATAAATGGAAGCAAAGACCTCTTTTCTAACTTCAGAAAAGAAGGGAAATTCAACTGTCACCTGGTGCAGACAAGAACGTAATCTGTTCCTTAGTCAGTATTTCATAATAAAGAGGTCTTGGTGCCCTAGTTAGAGGCTATTCTTGATCTGAACTTCCAATCATCTATCTGTGCCCTTTGCTGGATTTTAGACACATTCCTGGATAAACAGTCTCTGGGATAAATTGATTCAGAATATGAGATGTCTCAGAAGTAAAAATGTGGAAAACACACTTTATTCTCAAAAGCAGCTAAGAACAGTAAATACTAGCTTTACCTGAACCACTTCAGAGATATTTTTTTTACTACATATTTATTTATTGACAGCATTAAAAAGATAAATAATTACTTCAGAAAACATATAACATGCAGGGATTTTCCACACAAAAATTATGTCAAGAAATTTTAAAAGAGTACAGTTACACATAAAGATGTTGAAAACTGGTCTTCAAAGACATATCTTTACAAGATATACTATTCAAGGATACCTCCTATTAAAGTAAAGGGAAATTTTCTCTCTATATACCCCAAATTTGGATATATACTCTCAGACACATTTTATGTTTGACTCTTAACCCTTTACAATAATAGAAGTTTAAGTGATTTACCATATTTAGACCTTCCATTGTTGCATGAAAGTTTTCTCTCTGGTTACTGAGCTACAGCCCAGTGCTTTCATTGGAAGAGCCCTGAGAGAAAGCATAGCCTGTGAGTAATCCAGACTGGTTCTTCCTTTGCACAGATGTGGAACTATGCAAGAGAGAAACCAAATGAATAAACAAACCAAACCAACAGAAACAAACAACCCTGCCCCCCCAAAAAAACCCCCATGAAACTCAACAATGTGTAATATTTTTACAAAATTATAGAATTGCATTGCATTTTCGTGTGAGCATGCTGTATGGAAAACTAATAATTCGGAGGATTTGTGACTTTTGCACAGGGGAAAAAAAAGTATTCTTTGATTGTAAATCTCCTTTCCAAGGATGAAAACAGACCTTATTCTCACTCTTCAGAATTTCTATAGTTAAAGGAATTTATACACTTTTCATTAAGGTATAAAGGTTACTTTTTCACAAGAAAATTAGAACAAAATTCTAATTATGTAAGTAACTATATTCCAGTTTACCTTGCATGGAATGGAAACAGGCTTTCAAATATCCCATTCACTGCAAAGTTTAATGTGGAAAAAAAGGGATGTATATCAATTATTTTTAAAGAACCTTACTGCTTGTTTTTTTCTAAATCTTAATCCTTTCTGAAATAAAGTGATATTTCTTAAAGCAGTGTGAAGTGCGTTTTTAGGTGAAATTTCTTACCCCACATAACACAGGAAATCAGACCAAAATGTCATAACGTATTTTTTATGTTATAAAATCCATAAATTCAGAGAAAAAACCCCAAAAACAACAAAACAAACAAACAAACATGAAAAGTAAGAGAATAAAAAGACATAAGGCTAAAATTTTGTAGTGTTATTTCAATCTTAATTTAAACATGCAAGCATAAAGACAATACCCTGAAACCACAGACAACTACAATTGCGCCTAGATTTGAATAAGGTGGATTACATCACTGTTTCTCTGTCCTTGCTTTCCTTTTTTCTGTTATGAACAATTTTTTTCTGCTTCTCTATTTTTTGGTAGTTTTTCAATTAATATTTTCTCAGTTTATTTAATACATATTTTTTTCCAGAAATTCTTCTAAAAGAATATATTTTTTTTTTCATTCTTCTAAAAGAAATGTGAACCAAGTACTAATAAAAGTCTAATGTGATTTCAGCAGATGCATACACAAAACTGGATGTCATAACAGAGTTTCATTTCCTATTTCAAATCTTCTCTCCAGACATAAAATCTTGGCATAGCCATAATACACACCGGTAATTTTTATTATCAGTTTATTTGGTTTGTACTTGTCTATTGTGATAAAATGTGGGAAGTAAAAGTGTTCCAGATATTCTTTTGGCTTAAGCTAAAATTTTGCTCTATCACACTGGGTACAAAGCACTTTCTTTGAGAGCTGGAGATGGTTTTATTCACAGTGGTGCCTTGTCTCATAAAATTAATTGCTCAGACATGTTCTGTAGTACACTAAGCAAATCCTTGATGACTTCTAGAGGCTTTACAATAGCCTAGGAAATGTCACACTCTGCTGTGGTATATTACACTTGTAATAGTAGTGTCAGTAGCAATAGAACTATAGCTGTAGTCATTATAATCAAACTGTAAAGATAATGACACTGTGGAAATATATTTTCTTTCTCCCCAGGGATAGTTTCACAGGACTGTTCTACAAAGGTCTCTATGGATGTATCTGAAATGACTGGTGAGCTTCCTCCTATAAAATATTGTGACTATCACAGCACAAAGCTGAATAAGCTATATGCAGTGTATGCTTACCAAGGACTTTTGGAATCGGCTTCCTTACAGTATCTGTAGTCTCTACAAGCAGACGAAAGTTCAAACATGACATTATTTAAGAGAGGAGTCAACAAGACTGAAATACAAAGCCCAACAAAACACAATTTTAATCAATGCCCAAACAGACTGTAAATTAAAACTTTAAAAATCCAATCTTCCCAAAATAAAGAACATCCCATTCTAGCATGTGTTCAATCAAGTAATTTCACAATTATAAGCCACACCATTTTGACTAAAACTTTGGTCGGAACCCAGAAGTACAGCTTATAATCAGGTGTGGCTTATAATTGTGAAATTACTGTAATTGTCTGATGTTTTAACTACAGTATTTGGAGCTGACTCAGTACAAAACACTTTCCTGAGAAGTTCTGCGTTTTTTCTTCCAAACTTATATTTATGCAGTGCACAATCTTTTTTTTTTTTTTTCCCTTCAAAAAGACAGGCTTGAATACATAAAGATAGGTGATTTTGTGAAAACCTATGAGATGAGGCTCACAAAGACTCTCAGGCATAGAGATGATCAGTCTCATAATGATTAATTCTCTGCCTGGCACGGCAAATTCTCAAAGCCGGTTATGGACACTAAGGTTTCCAGCTGTCACAGAAATCTTACCATTTTTTACATGTACAGTGGAACAACTTCAACAAGAATGATAAAGAATGCTTTTTTTCTTCAGTCTTGGCTATTTGTGATTAACTGCTTTTTTAGGAGATGTGCACTGATTTAATTTCACATCAAAAAGAATTTTAAAGTTCAAGATGTTGAGTAAATAGTTATTGATTTAGCATAGTGAGATAGTTTCTATCCTTTCTATTCACGTTCTAGAAGCAGAGAGGTATGTATTTTGTAGCAGGCATTTGGCATGACATGACCTCATTTTTATTTAAACCAATGAATCTTATTTGGCTTTAGATGAAATATAGATCTAAAGGTGCTTTACTCTGACAAAATTACTTCAAAAACTGACAGCACTTCCAATGCTAAAGTCACTTTACAGTCAAAAGCTCTTATGCTTATAGACTCTCAGGTGCTCAGGCAGTTCCGCGGTATTGTTGCCAATTTTTGAATGTGACTTAAATTCCAATCACAATGAAAACTCTGAAGGGCCCTTTTTTTTTTTAATCTAGCCTTACAGACTTGGCTAAGGAATCAATGGAGGGAAGAAATTAAAGCCATAAAACAAGGTCATTTACTTGTGAAAATGAAAACCAAGCAATAATACCTTTGACTTAATGTCCTGAAGTCCAAAAAAGGAAAATATCAAACCATAGAATAAAAGAATAAAAGGAAAATAAATAACTAAAAGGGACATTAAACATTAATTCAAAGCAATCACTCTATATGCCTAATTTTTAGGTTGAGTATTTTTCCCTCGTAACACAGGTGGGTTTTTTCCCCCTGGGAACAGGAATAATAACAATGTATTATGTAACAAGTACTGAAAGTATCTTATTATTAAATATATAAAGATACCATATTTGGGCATCTTTAAGAGTTCATGCTCTAGAAATATAGTGATAACTAGAATCTCCCCTGTTATTTTTGAGCTTTTATGTGATACACAACACAGAGTAAAAATTAATGAAAAAATCTACTGGCTAGATTGAAAAAAATTGCTCAAACCAAAGTTCTTTTACTATTTCATAAATTATCTTGGACATACTCATTATAAATATAGGTTTCCATTTCCAAAACAGATTTAAGATAGTATAAAAACATGTATGTATCATGATTATTACTGTTACATGTATTTTCCCTCAGCATTTTTGAGACTATTTAAAAAATTACAGAGATGCCAATGCTTTTCTCTGTACTAACTTACAATACCAATCACCTATTAAAGAAGTCAAACCTTTATCTGGTATGGCACCTATGCTTTTTATGTAACTAGGAGTGCTGACTAGTGCACCTTCTGTCATGACTCTGAACATATCATCCAAGCTAATGATGCATCAAAATACTTTTGGTGATGCTGTATGAAATTGGTGTTCAAAGGAAAAAGCCACTGATCTTTTTAAGGGACAGAACTTACGAACGCTTGAAAGCGTGCATGTTACCTCAAAATGGATTTGCAAATTATTTCTTGTAGTTAATAATGTGCAATAAAATCTTCCTTTATTATTGGCAGGTTAATAAGATTTTTAATGGATCTATATTCAGTATTTCCATGAAACACTGATATAGGCTTGGACATGAAGGACAGGTTGCTAAATCTGTATATCCTTTGGGACACGAATTAGTAGGAACGCAGCTGCTCCGGCAGTGGCCGTGGCCAGGCCAGCCTGTTCTGGGCCTGCACCGGGGATGCATGGCGGCCGCTGCTCGGAAATGGCACCGGCCCCGCTGGGATCCGCGCAGCCTCAGCGGTGTCCGGGGCTCTGCTCTCTCCGTCTCGCTTTTCTCCCCTCTGCTCCCTTCTCTATCCCCGTTCGGTAGCAGCATGTGTCTTCCTTTATCAACAAAAAGTTCTCAGACAAAATATTGCTGCGTTTGTGCTTTTTGTCTGAGAAATCTATCAAAAAGAATCCTCCTCGACTCCTCTTCTACCACAGGACAGGACACAGGAAAAGATCAAAAGTCTTAAAAAGTACTAAGGTTCCCAGCCCATTTGCCATTATCGAGATTTAACAAACTAGTATTTGAAAAATGTACTTGATATACATTGCTCCAGTATACTTTTTTACTGTAAAAGTCCCACAACATGTCTTAAAATTCCCTGCATTTCACTTTTGGGTGTGTTAACACGGCTCTCAAGTTTTGAGACTACTGTCAAATGTCGTGAATTTCCACAATTGTTTTCTGCAAGTTTCTAGATATTTACAAGTATTTTGTCAAATGTGTGCCAGATAACTAAGACACCTGATGACACTAAGACTGTACAAAGGTTTTCTGTAGATCTTTAAGCAGAAGGTTTTAAATACTCACTACCCTTGTTTATAAGCAGTTTTTCTGGATGTTTGACCATTCACTTAAATATCTACATAACTTATTTTTTTTTTACAAGTTCTTGACAGGAAACTGCCAGTGATAGAATAATAACATTTATCTAAGGGGAAGTTGCATACACTAGAATAATGCCATAATAATGGTTGCAGGTTTATCTTTGAGATCTGTTTTTGAAGTTTTCATGGTGTTGTTCTATGAAAGAACCACTAACATCCACGAAGCTGTACAGAGGACAGTAAGCCCTAAATTCCATGACAAATTTTCCTGTGCATCATCTATGATGTAGAATGAGTCCATTTGTGTAAAAAAATCATTAATGTAAAGGTCTTGAGAGCTCTTCTTCTGGAGCCAGCTGTCCATGCATGTACCAGCATGACCATGGAGCACCTGGTTCTGCTGATTGCTGAGGAGAGAGGCTCCCTGTGCCCAGAGTGTGCGACAGTGCTCAGGACTAAAGCCCTGCCCATGGAGGCCAGGCCTGCCCCTGGTTGAGGCTGAGGGAATATCTGGTGAGGCCCTGCCCTGCCATCCTCATGAGCATCCCCCATAGCTCCCAGGGATCCTGTAGCTCCTGCTGAGCGCTGGCAGCTATTTGCCATCTTTTCCCATAAGTCCTCTTTTAAATGGTGCTCTCAAGAAATTGACGGGTAACAAGGTTTCATTCCACAGCTTCTGCTTACATTAATATTCATTTTGTGATAGAACTCTGACCTTGTGAAATGCCCTTCAGAAGGTTAATTTGAATCTCCAAAGCCTCTTTAGGTTTCAGTACAAAACCTGGGATTATCCCAGTCTAAATCAGGGCTGTGGATTAATGAACATAATTTAAAATTATTAATTTAATTGCGACATTCTGGCATCTGTTCTGTTTTCATTAAGTTTACTATTTTTAAAAAAATTGTTTCCAGAACATATATTTAAACTAAAAATAATTATCCTCTTTGCATTATGACTGCATCTCTATAAACTGTCCTTGCAAAAGGAGAATAAAGAAGCATGATACAGTTACCGCATTTTTCTTTTTTTCTTGGTTTTGTTTGTTTTTTTAACAGCTTGCATGATCTTTCCAGCATTATTTTCATTCATTTAATGCAGTGATATCTCTAATACAACAAAATTACCATTTCCGTATTTTTTATCATCTCAGGAAGAGTTTCGTTGTAAATAAAATTTCAATTTTAATTTAGTGTACTCAGTGAATTAGATACTTTCTTTGCCTTTTGAATTTCCATTCTGAAATGTGTTAGGGAATGGGGTGTGAAAGTTGAATTTACTGTATCTGCACTGATGCTGCAAGAGATATGCAAAAAATGAATGAAAGAGCAAAGAGAAAGCAGTGGATGAAAATGTATACTTTTAAATAATTATCTGAAAAATGACATTATTAAGAAAAGTGGGAGGGAAAATATTTATATCTCTGATACTTTTTATTTTTTTATGTGGGATTTAGTCAGCAAACCCTGAAATAATAATTGCAAATAACAATGCAACATGTTTCTATAAAGTATTTCCACAGGAATGGCTTCCAGATTAAGAGAAACTGAGTAAATTTGAACTCTTCATATTCTGAAAAGTATAAATAAAACCGATATACCAGGAAAGCATAAAACTATGCAATGAGGCAAACAAAAACTCTCTTTCCAGAACTAGTTCAAAAACATTTCAGTTCAGTGAAATTGTCAGAAATTAGGTTAGAAATAAATTTTAAAATAAGGAAATATTCTTAACTGGGAACTGCTTGTGATAGATAATTATGAAAACATCAGTGACAATATCTCATTTAGCAGCTGTGAAACCTTAAGCTCAGAAAATCCCTAGGTCACTACAGTACTCTCAGATGTTATTCCTGAAAACGTATATGTCATATATTTAATGTACTCAGTTCTGTGGTTGGTTGGTAAGATTTTTTAAAAGAACTCCACTCCATTTTTCTCATATGGGAACTTAATTGTTTTGGACAAGCTGTATTATCACAAAACCTACATTACAAACACTATTTCTGAATAAAATTTCTTAGATTATGTAAGTGGGATGTCAGGCTATATATATATTTTTTGAATGTTCTCCCAGTTTTATGTTGGTTAATGAAAAATCCATTCCATTTTATGCATCTGTTCCTCTTATCCTTCTTTAAAGAAATTTGGGATAAAAGTAATGGTAAGCAAGTACTAACATACTTGCCTTAATGAAATAAATAATAATGAAAGGTTATGACTGAGTTTCAGGAATACATCAGACTGGTGTAAAGAACTTAATGATTTCTCTTGATTAGCTGGATGCATGGAGAAAAACAGTTTTTGTCTCATAACCTTAGAGGTGTCTTCAATTTTACAACCCCTATGAGAAAAAAAACTTAAGACCAATTCAGAGACACTTTCAAGCATTCACTCCTGAACTCTTTGAAGCGCATCTGACCTAGTTTGTCACCAGGCTCTTTAGGCACGATAGGAAGATGGTAAGTGAATTACCTCCATTCAAGTGTTTTAAACCTTTACTCTCTTTGTTGTCAACTTCTGTGGTCTGTGGTCTTTATGGTAAACTTCTCTATGTCTTTATAGCCTCAGAGATATAGAAAAAAAAGGCATTTTTAAAATTCTCTACACCTCCCTCCCTGCCAGAATCTAGTAGCACTGAAATTGGGTTACAGGATCCCATTAAATTAATTAAATTAATGGGTAATAGCATGGAAAACTCAAAAAAAACTGCATTAGTTCCATATGTAGTTGGGATTTTTATATTTTTTATCATGTATTTGTTATTAACTTTGTTTTAGGAGGTTACAGGTTAATGAGATTTCAATATACGAAAGGGTGATTAAATATGTTTTGCAATCTTAAGTTTCATTGTACTAACAGCTATTCATTACACATTATATGGATACCTTAGTATCCATAGAAACTTCCATTACCTAGTGTGTTGTCATTATTCAGTTTCCAGAACACATTAATTGTGAGAAAAACAGCACCATAATAATTCAGAATCTGACAGTACTGCCATAATGAAACTGTATCATGAGAGGACTTCTAATACTTCAATAAAATTTCAGTTTTACTGGAATTTACCACAGTGTTTTAGTCTGTGTATGAGATGTATTCACTGAATTTGTTAAAATTTCAATCATTAAAAATAAATAATTTGGAAATATAAAAATTTTTCTACTCCATTTTCAAGGGATTAATAATGAAATATTTCATTTAGAAAACATTGATTTTGTGAGAAACTGTGAAGGTTGGATAAGAGCAGTTTATATCAACCATATGTTTAATTAGAGTGGTAATTTGACTAGGCTTAATACAGAATCTGAGTCGCCTTTTCTTTTAATCCAGCAGATAATTACTTTTTTTTTTACATATATTTAGTTTTTACTTTTTATTGGCTGAATAGTTAACAATACTTTTTGAGAATTTGTTTTTAATTGACAAAATTAAGGGAAATCTATCACTTTGTCAGTCAGACAACTGAAGTAAACAGTATAGCCAACCAATAATCAACAACAGCAACCAAAACAAGATAAAAACTCACACATACCAAAAAAAAAAAAAAAAAAAAAAGCAAACCAAAAAAAACACCATACATTTAAAATGGCAAATCATGCTAGTTCCCTTTTAATTTTTTAGAAAAGAGTTTGAAGGACACTAGGAATCATCAGTTTTGGGTTTTTTAAAGGACAGTAAGAATTAATGGAATACTTTAAGTGTTCAGCATGATTTGGGATTATGAGACCAAAAGGTGATAAAAGGACCTTTTTATTGCAAAAGGACAAAGCTGAACCAGGAAGATGGTACATTTATATCAGCATTAAGCATGCATCCCATTAGTTCTAAAGTTTGTGAAATCACTTTCCTTTGAATCTCTCAGGGATAATTCACCTATATTAGCATTAGCTTTAGGAGAGAGCTGTGATCTGAATGCTCCTCTCTTAGTTTACTCAGAGAGAAAAACCTAGGTTTAATTTATTTAGTGACCTTTGTAGATTTCAAACTTGAATGATTTTCTTTCTTTACAGTCCTTGGTAGAGTCAAGGCAGGAACTACCACTTTTAAATGGTGATTGCCTTATTCACAGAAATAGGCATAGAGCCTAGGGGATTTTTTATGCTTTTCTGACAGACACTTCAGCAAACATGTGCTTTTTTCATGTGAAATATTCCTTGAATTCTTGAAACAAGCAGTTCTCTATTTTCTGAAATGTTTGATATGATGAGTGTACAGAGTAGCCTAATGAGGTGGACATATTAAAAATGTAGTGATAGTGATAGCTGTCAAATTCTTTAAAAATCACTCTGAAAGAGAAGATAATGATGACAATTTCAGTTCTGAATACCTGGTTTTAATTAATTTAATGCTTTTTTAAACTAAAACACAGAGTAATCTATGGATTAGAATAGTATTGCCTTCATGCTGCTGACTAAAGATTCAGTGACTAAGCCTTTGGTCTCAGGCTTACTATGTCAACAAATAAACCTTGAACTCTTTTAAAGTCAACAATTTGCAGATGACAGGTGGTGGATATAATCCTTTCAGAAAGAAAGCAGCACATGTATTCCTGAGAGACTCCCTCTTTAACTTCTGATGAAATCAGTAAATGGTAGCAACTTTCCCATACATACAAGGGTAGAAGAAAGATCTAAACCTCAATATTTCACATTGCCTTCCTAGTGAAGACTTAGATAACTAATTATTTACATGATTACTTTTTACATGAAGAGAACTTCTATGGCTCTTTTCTTAGTGTTTGTTGGGTTTTATCTTGTTTGTTTCTCAAGTCCAAACTATGACACTAGGCTTTGATCAGGCCTTGTTAACAGCTTTACTCAAATCTGTGTACTGTTCTAAAAGATAAACATTTCAGGGTTCAGGATTATGATAAATCCTCTTTTTGATTGGATTTGAACAATTTTAAAAATATCCAATTAATTGAACTTTAATACTAAGTTTGAGTTCTCATAAAGAGGTGCTCCAAACTTGCAGACTATTGCCAAGAGAATATTGTGAGCCAACTTGATTCCTGCGTGTAGTATTTATTAAGAAAATATTTATATAAGTGTTTATATATATATGTATATATGTAAGTAATAAACTGCTAAAACAGGAGAAAAAACTAAACAGACTGTTAAAAATATTTATTTTAAATGTCTGCACCAAGGTGCAACACCTGTGGTGAAACTCAACACATTCTTGTCATACATGAAGTACAGTAACATTAGAACAATTAAAGCATCATTTTTTACTTATTTATCATTTCAAAGTGAATTTATGTTCTGGCACTTTGATAAATAAAATGGAAGCAATTTGATGGCAAAGAAAGTGCATGGATTATAGCATTACTGAGGAAAAGGAATAAAACAATCTCAATTTACTGCTGAACAGGAAACCTTATGCTTCATTCGCTTACAGAATACAGAATGATTCTCAACTCAAGAATCTTGCAATTTTTTCAATCACAAATTTTCTAAATAAAATTCTCTAAATAAAATTTGAAGAGACCAAATCCAATAGCAAGTGACAAAAAGAGACTACTCACTGGAGCATTTGTTCAACAATCAATTAAAGCTTGTAATTATCAAAGTGTAGGCAATTAACTTATTTTCTATTATCTCAGTTGTAGCTTGACAAAACTAGTTTTCTTTGATTTTTCTTCCTTTATTTGTTGAAATTAAATCTTTTTTTAAGATGACAAGATTTTTTGCAGGTATGATTCCTGTAGCTCCTTGATTACCAAAGCTCTGTGATTTCTAGTTCACATCCTTTCTTTCTTACATCTGAACTAAATCTGTGATACCCCAGTACTATGATTAGCTTTATCTGTAGTATCTGTAAATACACCTACTTGCTTGGGTATGAGAATGTCCTTGTTTATGATACATATGATACACTGTATTGCTACCTTCCAACACTTCAGAAAAGTATGCCTTTTTGAAAATACAATAATGCTATATATTATTAACATAAGATTTTTCAATATTTCTATATTATACAAAGGATTTAGTGAATGAAAAATACAAATATGTAATCTGAATTTCAAAAATATATCACAGTTGTTATGTTGAAGCCAAGTTACCATTAGAAGTAAAGTGAACGTGATCAGATGTAATGATTTTGGTTTACATTAAAGAGTGTTCTGAGAACATCAAGGACCCTCTGAGTCTGCCTAAATTTCTGCAGTGGATAACAGAAATGTTCAAAGATGATACAAAGATGGCCAATGTGGTCTCCAAAAAAAAAAAAATTTGTTGATTCAGTGCACTGACAAAATGTACTCTGCAGACTACTTGTATGTGAAAGTTCACAGTTTTCTTTCACAGATGTTGGTGTGAATATTATCTTCAAGTCTGATCCATGTCAGTTGGCACCTTCTGTCCCACTATTTCTTCAAGGGTCACTCCGAGTTTCTGGTTCACAGAAAAGTAAAAAGTACAAAATGAAAATCAAGCAAAATCTTTGAGTCTCTTTTGGTTGCATGGCAAAACTGTGAAGCTTGCCTGATGTTTTTCTGCAACCACAGATCATCTCATTTTATTTCAAAACTGGAAGTAGCTATGTGCTAAGCAACAATGAGATTCAGGAAATCCCTAAGTATATAAACCCAAATTACATATCGTACTGCAAACTGATCTAAGACTTTGTTCCCAAATGTTTGCATTTCTGTATGTTTACAGTGGTACTTTAAAGACCACAAATATGTCCTTCAAAAAATAACCCTCTAAGAATAACAAAGATTCAGAAAATATGTAACAAACATTCAGCAAGAAGATTTTTGTAATGAAATATGTGCAAAGAAAATGTTAGCATCTAATGAATATGGTGTCAGTTGTATTCACAATACCAGGAGAAAGAGGAGATGCTAGAATGTCACTGATATTAGAGAAGGAACAGTTACATTCTCTTCTTTCCAATAACACGGAAAAAAGTTTTTCGGGTTCCTAAGTATTTTGGCTGAACTCTAAAGCCCAGTATGGTTTAGATAGACACTGAGATACAGGAAACACAGGAAAATAACTTACTCTATACCTCATTAATGAACACTTTTCTTGGTCTGATAAATGTTAAATTTTAATAAATGTATTGCAATCAATGGTTTGCTAACAAGGAACTTCTATATGAAATATATATCCATAAATAATAATACAGTATATATCATTGTGCTAATAACCTGAAACACTTTGGAGCCATTAGGTCGGATTTTAGGTAGTTGTTAAGATAATACAATTCTGGATTTTCAGATAAGAAATTAATCTTTTTTTCCCTAGCATTCCTTCCCTGTCATGATTATGTTATGCTAATCTTTTTGGCAGTTTAAACTAGCTTCAGTTGATAAGCATTTAGCTTAAAGAAATTATTATTCTTATATCATGGATAATTTTGTATCCAAGTTATAAAACTATGATCTGCATGAGCAGACAGCTGAACAGATAAAACATAGTTTGGAGGACCTGTCTTGGAGGGTCATGTTTAATAATCCTTTTTCTACCTAGTGGTCACCAAAAACTGGAGATGTCTGTTTTTATTAACGATGTGGAAAAGGTAACAATGTGTACTCGTAATTTCCAGATGAGCACCAAATTGGCAGGCAAGGGGTAAAGAGAGGAGAGGAACCAGTTAATACTCTCTATGGTGAGGCTGCTTTGTTGCGGAACCTAGAAAGTCTGAAAGCATGGGCCAGTAAGCTCATGAAATTCATCCAGAGTAAATCTAAATCCTGCTGCTGGGCAGGCAGAAATTCCCTTGCAATGTCACAAGCTGGGTTATGACTGGCTGGGCAGCAGCTCTGTGGAGAAGGACGTGGTGTGCTCTGGCACCAAAGGCCAGAAGGGTCCTGGACTGTCACTGGGAACCCTCCCAGCCAGGAGGTTAAGAGGAGTGATTACCCACTTTCCTCATGGAACCTTAAGCTGCATCTAAAGTCCTGTGCCCTGTTGTTGGGCAACCGAGTCAATAATGGTAGTCAATGAATATCATTGGGTAGATGAGTGAATGCAAGTAGAAGTTTTTCAGGAGAGGCTGAGAAAAATGGGATTGTTTAGCCTGGAGAAGAGAAAGCTTTGAGGAGTCCCTACAGAAACCTGACAGCAGCTATGGAAGGGACATCCAAACTAGAGAACCAGGCATCCAAGAGGATGTGAGAAATTTTCATAAATTTGGTGGATCAAGGAAGTGGTCCAGCTGGATAGACAGAAAAACACTGTCCTCAAGAGAATGAGCAAGCAGTTGACCATACTCCTCAAAGAGGTTGTTCAGTCTCCATCTTTGGGGAATGTTTGAGAGCCAATTGGATGAAGTACTGAGTAATCTTCTGTTATCTCACAATTGGTCCTACTCTATGGTAGAGGTTGAAAAAAAAGAGATGTCCTTAATTCTTTTCCAAACTCAGCTCCCTTTCAACTGAATTATTCCAGTATTGCTGAGGATTTTCTAGTGAAATATTATTTATGATGAACTTAACCAGATGTGTTCCTTTGATTTCACTGTGGCTAAATGCTGGAATGGTTTTATTTTATTCCAATATGAAGCATTTCTGTGAAAGCAAATCGCAACTCTCCCCACCCCCTTTCCCATTAATTTGTATGTAAGTACTTGAATTGAAAAATGTAGACCCTATGGAATAATGTAACAAAAAGTTTTAAAAATTACACATAGAAAAGGCAAAATTTTTTTAGGACTAGCCACATAACTCAACAGGAGTTGCAAAGGTCTCTACAGTATCTTGCCTTTTTGTAACAATAAAGTGGCACCACTGTATGAGAACACACAAAGCATACTTCCAGGGTTATGAAGTAAAATTACTTCCGTGGGGTTAGGAACAAATTGATAATAAATGTTATGTGCCTACAGATTACTGTCATTTTTTTTCTTGGCTTCATTTGTTACTTGATTTTTCCTCAATGAAAATAAATTCCTCACAATGGTGTGTCTAAATACATATGTTTTATAACTTATTTGATAAAACCTGATGATTGATTATGATTTCGTAGTCTGACCTCCTGCAAATCATAGGCATGTTTATGGTAACAGATGATAATATGTAATAGAAAATTGAATTAGAAAATGGATGTTATTCCTTTTTTGAATACAGATTTGCCAGATGTACACCCACTTCTTCATGTCCTTAGTATCTGACATTTCTGTGGTGATAAATTTTATGCAGTTAACAGCCTCCTTTTGAAAGACTTGCTGTAATGGGCAACATCTTCAAAACACTTCGCTCAGCAAGCAGGTAGTCTACGATTTAAGGATTGCTAGGATAGGCAGAACTAGGCATCTTTTACAAGTGACTACTAGACATTAGACAGCCCATAATCAACAGCTGAAGAACATGTAAGGTTTGAATATCAACTACAGTCCTACATATAGGGTGATAAGAATTAATTTATTCCCATCACATAAAAGTTCATGATGGATATTGTAAATAACAAAGCTATCTATGTGTATGTAGCATTAAAAAGAAAAAAAAAATTAAAAAAGAACTTCCTCATCAAGCAGAATGAACTTGTCACTTTCACAACAGCTGTCACCAGATTTCTGAGTTTTGTGATTTTCCTGAGATCATGTTTTCATAGCCATGGCTTCTGGCATTCTGTGATTTTTGCTTTGGTTGATGGAATGAGCTGGTATACAGTTGTACACTGCAGGCTTTACAAGGAGCTTTCAGATAACAGCCCTTAGGACTGAAATGAAGGGGAGCAGAGAGCAGCTTCAGTGACAAGGCAGCAGAGACGTGATGGCTCAGGTCAGTGGATTCAAGGGACAGGTTCAATATAGTAGAATATTGTGGAAAACAGGGAAAACTTAAGAGATATGTTGGACGTAGGCACATATGACATATTAGAATCCAAACACATTGTTTGCTATTAAAAGATATTTTTTTTTAAATCATCCTGACATTATGATGCTGGTTATATAAATATGCAAAGGAAGTACAAAAGTTGTAGAGATGATAGATTAAAGAAATATTGGCAAAGCTGGGGCTGAAATTCAAATATGGATTGAAATCATTCTAATACTTCAGTCATGTTTGTCTTCACATTGTTACTTTTGGTCTAAATTTCAGACATAGGCATTCACTTCGGCATATAATTTATTTTCAGTTTTGTTTCTCTGTATTTATGAATTCTCTACATGTGTGCATTTCTTTAAAATCAATAGACTTGAAGATACATGATCAGTTTAGAGTTTTTAAAGAAATTAGCATATTTTCTTTCAGAATAAAATATATTCAAGATGGTTTTAAGAAGATTCTGAAAATCATTTTTTTATACACATACAAAAAAAGAACTATATAAATGCATTTAGTAAAAAAGTAGTATTCCAGTACTTCTGGTCACTTATGGAGTTTGATTTCCTCAAAGTTATGTTTACTCAACTATTCATAAATAAAATCAGTGGTTATGATTTCAAAATTTTGTTTCACTCTTACAAGTAGACTACGTCATGAATTTCAAACATTAGCATATGTTGGCATGAAAAGTTGTCACATATTAAACAGATTAAATCATTTGAAAAGCAGCTATCTCTAATAATTCTTAAAACTCAAATGCGGAGCCTATCACAGGATGCTCAATATTCAAAGTATACCAATGTATTGGGGTACTTTATCTGAAATTCAGGAGCTGGATAGGTTTTTATTATGCTATTATGTTTAATAACAAATATTAACTTGGAAAATATATTGCATATAGCAGGTAGTACATTTGAGTCCAGTAACTCACTAAAATAAATCTCAAGACTAGCTGTAGCTATATTCTGAGCACTAACTTGTGAAAGAAATCCTTTTTATCATGAAAAGTTTTAAGTATATCAGGTAGACTTAAATGATCAGTTTTATTTATTCCCTGTTTGTGACCTGATATACTAAATCTTAATTTAANTAAAAAAAAAAAAAAAAAAAAAAAAGAACCAATTATAGAGACTTCTCAGTAATTTTGTTTTTTTTATTAGAAGTACAGTTTGTCAAGGAGTTAAAATCATATTGTTGTGTAATTATTTATTCTTGATTTCTTTTTTTTTAAACTTAGGTTCAGTTAACCTTTGTAACTTGTTCAATGAGGAAAAACCAGTGATCTGTATCACCATACACAATTAATGGTTGAGCAGTTTCTACTAAATGAAAATGTCATCATAGTCTAGCAATTAGTGCATGGATCATCTTCAAAAACACACTTTTCTGTCTGCAGCATTTAACTTTTCTCTGTGACTAAAATTGTATTCAAAGTGAATGGCAGTATTCAATTACTGTGGTAGCATATTATGGGGAATTGTCACAATTGTGATTAATAGCCTTTATGGAAAACAATTAATTTGGTGTCCTGTTGCTAGGTCAAGCATAAAAGCTAATTTCCTGGAGGAAAAAAGATGTTTATCAGTATATCTTCTTTGATGTTTTAAGATGAAACACCAAGTGCTTCTTTCACTGTAAAAAGTTTTCTTAATATACTAGAAAAAAAAAATTAAGATAAGAAAGAGGTAGTAACAAAAGTTTCATTGAAAATATGTGTGAGGAGTCAGGAAAGGCAAGTACAAGTACAGTTCTCTCAAATTCTATCACAGGAAAATTTTCCTACATACATAGACATTGACAACTCTAGTAAAAACTGATTGCACTAAACAATTTTAGTGAAATAGAACAGTTGAACACACAAGGACATTCCCCCTTCCTCTAAAATACAAGCCAAAATAAAGTTCTTTCCTGTGCCAGCAAGCACTAAAAGGAACAGCATTTTTTTCTATTTGAGTCCAAGAAAAAGGAAGAAAAAAGAGTGTGCATTCTCTACCACCATTCTGTATTTTGGTATATTTCTTGATATATATTTAGCATTTAGTATGTTTCTTTAGTGTATTTCTTTACTCTGATTTACATTCTTTCTTGAAGAGACTGTTGAGGGTTTTTTTGCTGTACTTTTACCCCTTGATGTGTTACCATTTTCATGAGTGGGCATATAGTATCTCTAAGTTGCAAAACTCAGGGTGTTTTTTGAGACTTCTATTAGTGTAATACATTACTCATTTTGTTTCTTTAATGTTTATAAATAATTTATAAAAAAATACAAATATGCAGGATGACATATTTACATGATGAATACATTCATGAATATTTATACCACATAATTCCAGACGCCTAAGCTGTACGGTTGAATTAGGAGAAAAGTTTCCAAACAAGCCCATTCTAATAATTTGAACAAAGCTTCAACTTAACATAAGCATTCTTAATAATCTCTTTCTCCCTCTCCCTCCTTCTCCCTCACTGTTTTATCCCTAAGTACTCCTCAACAGATTAACCTACTACACAAATTATATAATTGAAGCTATCATTCACATCCTTTTTACCTTTCTCCTTAACTGAATTTTAATGAATATTATTTTTATCATAAGCCAACTTCCAGTACCTAAATTGGGCATCATGAAGGGCATGCAGTGATACAACAAAGAGTAGAGGCTTTGAACTGAAAAGGGGTAGGCTTAGATTAGCTATAAGGAGGAAATTCTTTACCATGAGGGTGGTGAGATGTGGAACAGGTTGCCCAGAAAAGTTGCAGATGCCTGGTCCCTAGAAGTGTGGAAGGCCAGGTTGCATAGGGCTCTGAGCAAAGTGGAAGGTGTCCCTGCCTATGGCAGCAGGGTAGGAACCAGAGGATCTTTAAAGCCATTTATACCCCAAATGATTCTGTGATTCCATGAATTTCAGCTGAACAGTTTCTGTGGACCATGTGGAGTCCTCATTATCTGAAGGGTAAACAGTATGAAATATATTTTGAAATACATGACTGACAATAGCTTCAAGCTAGTGGAAGAAAATAAAAGAGAAAATAATTGTCAAATGGGTAACGGTTAAAAGAGTATTACCCCTACTTCAAATTATAATAAACTGAATGGTAGAGAAAATGAGTCTCAGTACCTGGATGACATCCCACATCTATGATATAACAATTGTGTTATGATCTGAGTTGTTTGTTTGGGATGTTTAGACTTAAAGATCGCCTTTCTCCTCAGGTTTTTGAAACTATAGAATCTCTATTTAGATTATTTTCTCTTATATCCACATGCTGTTATAACTTACCTTTGCATTCCTTAATTTGTTGAGACATCTCTTGTTCTAAAATTGCAACACCAGACTTAGCCTAACTGAATAGTTGTGAATTTCAGAGACTTGGAGGTCAGACAAAAAATAATCAAAATGGAACTGGAAAAACAAACTGAATATTTTCATATTTTGCATAATTAAAACAAAAATTTAAATGGCCCATATTTATTAGTGTCTAGAAATGAGATGTCTGAGTAAAGGGATGCAGCACTTTGACAACCACACATTCATGACTGAATTTGATATATTCAAGTTTAGCAAGTGCGATAAAGCAGTCACTCTTCTAATGTTACCTGGTTTTATTTTCACAAACACACACTGGGAAATTTTTGCTTATTCTTACAAAGCATATAGAATCCAACTATGCAGGGTCTGGATGTCTGTGCTGACAGAATGTTGTTCTAGAATAAAATTATTTTCATATTTACAGTAATTTCACAACCATAAGGCGCACCGGACTATAAGGCACACCCGCCGGCAGCCAGCAAAATTCACAACATGTAGATCAGATA
>PYHW01010703.1:959595-985591 GCA_013186435.1 Turdus rufiventris
GCCTTATAGTCGTGAAATTACTGTAAATAGATTTTTCTGTCACTATTTTACCTGTTAGAGTAATCACATTACTATATTACCAGTGGAGATGTTACTTTGCAACTTTGCCTGCCCATCTTGAAGTTCATTTAGCTCCTTTACATATCCTCTATTTAAGATAATAAATACTTTAAATTTAAAAAATAATAATGATATATATATATTCAAAACTATAAAATGCAATTTTATTTTATTAGTTAAGTACAATAAAAGTTAACTTTTCACAGAGTTCTATAGAAAAAACTACCTGTTTTCAAAAGTGGCAGCTATGATTCAAGCACAGATTCATGAGAATTCTACTTTGCTTTTTGTGAATTTAGTTAAATCAGTTTTCTGTTTTCTGTATAACATCATTTAGTCTTGTAGGTTTTGCTGAAAGTGGAAAATTCCCTTAGCAGAATTTTCTCTCAACTCCAGAAATTACATCTTTCAGTCTTTCAGAAAAAAAAGTTTGATACCAGAAAGGTTTTACTTCATGTTTAGGATTTTTTTAAACTATGAGTGCTATAGCAAAATGTTTGCTGTGAATCTGCACTTCTCTGAAAAACAGGAATTTAGAACAGAAAAGTATTTAAAATTTGAATATAATGGTCATATCGTCATCTTTCTGCTAATATGTGCTTATTCCAAAAGGAATAAAAAAATCTCAGAATTTTTCTATGTCCACTGTAGAATTCTAAAAAATATATGTTATTCCTTTAAAAATATAGGTACTGCAGTAAAACATTTTATCCTAAGTGTCCCTGTGTTTTCGGAATAGAAGTGATGAATAATGCATTATTCTTCATGTGGCAATGTTAGTAGGCCTCAGAAAATATGTAACCATTTTATTACTATTCATTTATGTATGCAGTTAATCATAAACTACAAAGGATTGTTAGTTTCAAACCCTTAAGAAAAATTTATGAGGTCAATTTTTAAAGAATTATTCCTCTGGGCTGTAATTAGTATTTTGTAGCATATGCAACCTGATGTTATCGTAGGAGGCAACTTGAACATCTGTGTGTATTATTTGAAAGGTTTAATCCCAAAGAACCTTCTTGCTTTGTGATGTTAGGATGCACATTAGACAAAGAATGGATAAAGCAGAAGGCCTCATTGCTATTGCATTGGAGTACTGAGAAATATACAACAGCTTTGTTTTTTGCTTTGCTTCTTAACACACTAGAGCATATAGGACTATAGAAAAAGGTTTTACATTGAAGTCTCATTTACTTCAGAAGTCAATTTATCTATTTCACGAGTTTTTCATAGCTATGGAAGGTTATAATACAGATTTTTAAAATAGGTAAATATACCTATGCAAAATTGCACATACACACCTAACATTGAGGATTAAATATATTGTACATTGAAGATGTACACCACTGGAAATAGATCTCTATTCATCGAAGTAAATGCTTAGGAGTTAAAGAAGATTAAAAATAGGGCTGGTACATTTCAGAAATTATTTCTTTGAATGGACTAGGGAAAAATATTAATAATTTTCTTTACTGATAAATATTAATTTTAAGAGTACAAAAAAACCCCATAATCTATTCTGACAAAGTTATTAAGGAAGTCCAGCAGTATGAAAATTGTACTGAACTAGAGTCAGTCTTTGATAATATCTCACCTGTTGAAATACAGATCCTTACAAAACACAGTATTGGCGAAAAATGAGTCCATCTTCAACCTGCCTCTTCTGTCACTCCACAGCAGGAAATTTTATACAGCAAAACAAGACTCAAATATTTGATCCTTGGAGATAACAGTCTGGGGTTCAATAATTACGTCCCTGCAGAAGGGCATTGCAGTCACAGTTCCTAGTCCTGCAATATCATGGGTTCTCCCACTTTTCCCAAGCTTCAATGTTCCCCTTACTTTTGTTTAAATTACATTTTTATGTTATATAATTAATTATATTGAGTAATCAGTTATTTGAGTTTTTAAATTTGTATCACTAACAGTTTTTGGGATTTTTGCCCCCAGGGAAAATGTTAAGAGTTGCAGGATACCTTCTTTCAGCATACAAATGGCAAAATGCTAATCAGATTTCATTATAGGTATTTCAATGGTATTAATCTCCAAAAATCCTGGAATCCTTTTACCTCTGTAGTGAGCTCACCCTGGTTGGACACCTGACATCTACCAAGCCACCTCTACCACTATCAGGGGGGAGAAAATTAAATGAAGGGTTCACAAGTTGAGAAAAGGACCAGGAGACATCACTCACCAAGTACAGTTGTAGGCAAAAGAGGCTTGAATTTGGGTTATTAACTGGATTTATTAATAACAAAATCAGATCAGCATGATGAGAAGTAAAATAAGACCTTAAAAACACCTTCCCCTCACCCCTTCCTTTTTCCCAGCTCTACCTCCTCCCCCAGCAGCAAAAGGGAGACAGGACATGGGCTTATGGTTTACTCATCCAATTTATTTCTGCACTGCTGACAGAGAGTTTTTCCCTGGCTCCAACATGGGGTCCTTCCCATGGAAGACAGTTCTACATGAACTTCTGCAGTGTGAGTCCACCCCATGGGCGACAGTTCGCCACAAACTCATGCTTGGTCACTTTTCCATGCATGCTGTCCTTCAAGGACAGGCTGTTCCAGTGTGGGTCCCCCAAGGTGTCACAAGTCCTACCAGGAAACCTGCTCCATCATGGGCTCCTCTCTTCATGGATCTGCAGATCATTCCCAGGACCCTGCTCCAGACAGGACTCCCATCACAGCCTCCTCTGAGTTACCCAGCTCCAGCACAGGGCTTCTCCCCGGGTTGCAGGTGGATCTCAGCATCCCCCTGTTCCTCCCTGGGCTGTAGGGACACAGCTGCCTCACCATGGTCTGCACCAGGGGCTGCAGGGGAATCTCAGCTCTGCCTGGAGCAGCTCCTGCCCCTCCTGCTCCACTGACCTGGGTGTCTCCAGAGCTGTTCCTCTCACATGTTCTCACTCTGCTCTTCCCTGGCAGTAATTGCATGTGCACAGTAACTTCTTTCCTCCTTTTTAAATATGCTATCACTGAGTCATTACCACTGTTTCTGATTAGCCCAGCCTTAGCCAGCATCAGTCCATCCTGGAGCTGGCATTGGTTCTACTGGATGTGGATAGAGCTTCTGGCAGTTTCCACTCCACCCCCTTTTCCCCCCCACTAGCAAAAACATGCCATGAAAACCCAATACAGTATTAATAATGGGGATAGATAGTAAAGAAAGTAAAAGGACTGTCAGGTGTCTCATAAACTTGATAAAAACCAAAAAATTGTCACAGTTTTCATAAAGTACTTCCAGTATTTACTTAAAAAATTGAGGTAATTTGAAAATGTCTTAAAGAAACTTTAAACTACATCTAATTTATTCTATTCTGTAGGATCTAACAATTGCAAATTAGTAATACAACAGACTAAGTTATTTATTTAATGATTTAATGAAAAAAGGCCTCCTGTTTTCAACTTTCCCAAGGAATTATTTTAAAAATAAGAAAATCATAGATCCATGTCATGAGAAAAACTCTGAATTTTTCTTTTCTTGGAACAGACAATTCTTTCTGTAGAATAAAATGAAGTTGTGTTTCTGGACACCACAGAAAAGAGCTTGGATCCAGGAAACAGCAAAAAAGCATTGGGAAAATTACAGAATGCAAAAAATCTTCTTTTTCTAGAAGCTATCCTTCATATCCTCACGCTTCACATGTGCTTACAAATACTGTGAGCAGGTGATAAAATTCTTAGTTGCTGCTGAGACCTTTTAAAATATGTGACCAACATATGCTGTAAAATTGTTTATTCAAGTATCTCTTTTCCTTTTCTTTTCAACCTCTTTTACTCCTCCCTGCCACAAATTAAGAAAACACATTGCTTTCAAAATTCCCACATATCCAAGACAAGCATTATTGTCTGTGTCATGATAAAAGTGTGTATATAAACACAAGCCTCTGCATACATATGTAAAGAGACATTTGTGTGTGTGTCAAACAAAAATATCTTAAGGGATTGATCAAATATTTAACACTTCAAAGACCAGCTGCACATGTGAGCACTTTGCTGAAATGTGCTGGTTACAAAGTGGTGTGTGATGAAAGCAAGCAAACTCGTATTTCCTAAGCTAGGTTGCAGAGAACAGTTTTATGGTCTAAGTCATTCTAAAGAGCCAGTGCTTATGTCCTTCAATAAAAGCTGCTCATCCCTTTGGAAAAGAGCTCTGCATTTCAGTTACATACGAGAAGGAAGTGCTGGTTTAGTTTTGTCTGTTCTTTCTCTGAGGAAAGAATTCACTTTGAGGTGAACTGATTGTCTATAAGAACATATAAATGAAAGGCAAAAGTCCAGGTTTATAAATAAAGAATTTGGGACACAGATTTTCCAGAGTATTCATTACTACCTGCAGTTACTCTTTACAGTGAGGTTTTGCATAGCCAGTGCCAAAATCTATTCACATGTTGAGAAGAAATTACAAAGTTATATGATGAAATTTCAGGTTTTTAAAATTTAATTGTAGGATATCAGGACAAGCGTATCCTCCCTGTGAAGCTAGAAATGAGTTCTATTTATTTTATTTGCTCCTTATCAAATTTATGATTTCATTTGATTCACTTCTGGTTTTTTACCCAGTGGAATCCCAGTGGAGCACCGCTGTTAACTGACATGATTGCCCATAATATCTCTATTATACCTGCTATATCCTATCGTGTCAAAGACTTCTAGTAGAGTCTTTTATTCGTGAATCATTGACAAAATAGTCCATAACAGCACCTTGAAGTGTTGAGCTGTTACAGAAGAAGTCGTCTTTATCCTTAGATGACAAGACAGAATAATAAAGGTCAAAATCTTTTACAGAGGAATACAAGTTATTCTCCTTTTTGCCGTTAGATGAAAGGCACCAAATGAAAAATTAAAATTAAAGTCGAAATGAGACTTCATAAGAAGGAATTACAAGGACAATTTAGAAAAGAAAACAAGACAGAGATAATAATTATTTTAGAGAGCTGGTTGAAAAGCTATTACAATGTATTACCATCAGCAGTGTCCAATAACTGCAGAATTAATTTACTCGCTTGGTAAATATAATCAAAGGACATACCTAGGAGAGTGAAAGGTTAGAATGAGAGGAAATCCAAGGCTTCCCAAACCACCAAAACACTCTAACCACTACACTGAATAGCTCATTGTTAACTCTTGCCTGACACTGAGAACAAATATGGTTAATGGTCACAAAATGAGCTATGGAATAATTGTTTTACCTATTAAATTTGGTTCATTTAAAATTGTCTCATTCGGTTTTGTTCTATTGTCTTTTTCTTTTGTAATAGTTTGTGGGTTTTGCTGGTTTTTTAAAATTTTTAAATCATATAACAGTCACTCTCTTCCTGTTTTGACAGTTTTATTGAGCTCAATCCTTCATTTCCAAGTATAAAACAAAAATATTTTTTATAAAAAGGTTTTAAAATTTCTAATGCACCAAAACAATTTTTTCTGAAATAAATCATGTATTCATTGACAATGATGAAATATTGAAAGCCATGGAAGTATGACAGGGTTCAAGTGAGCTTAAATTGAATGTTCTGTCAAGGTTTGCTGCAAGCCTCTAAAGCAGACCTCTAATAAATCAGCAGGATAAGAGCTGAAAGTACTTTTTGGAAAGGTAGAACAGAAAGTAAATAATAAGCTTAAAACAGTGAAAGTAAATTACCTATTTTCAGGTAAAAAAACTATCCAATATGTTTTATCCAAAAGCCCAGAAAAGCCATCTCTAATTACTGTTAAAGGTTATAGATGTATTTGTATTTTGTCCTTAAATACTTTCCTTCAAATATGTGAGCTAATCCAAAGAAGTAGAAATTAGTAACTTGACTGAATACAATTAAGTCTCTTCAATTTTATAGTGGCCATGGATGACTCCAAAACTTCTCTGGAAACATGTGGCAGTGCTCAGTAATTCTCCTGTTAAGAGAGTGTCTCCTGATGTCCACATGGAACTGCTTGTGTTTCAGTTTGAACACATTGCTTCTTGCCTTGTCACTGGGCGCAACTGAAAAGAGCCTAGATCCATCTTCTTCCTCCCAGCAGGGACTTGGATCCACTGATGTGATCTACCTTGATCTACCTCTTCTTCAAGCTAAATGGTCCCAGCTCTCACAGCCTCTCTTCACTTGGCAGGTGCTTCAGGCCTTTCATCATCTTAGTGGCCTTTTGCTGGACTCTGGTTTGGCCATGTGTCTCTTGTTCTGGGGAGCTCAGAACAGAGCACAGCACTCCAGGTGCTCACTAGTGCTACCTAGAGGGGAAGGATTATCTTGCTAGACCTGCTGGCAACACTCTTCTTAATGCAGCTCAGTTAACCAGTAGACACCTTTGCAGCAAGGGCACACTGCTGGCCTGTGTTCAACTTTGTGTTCACTAGAATCTCCCTATCCTTTCCCAAGAAGCTGCTTTCCAGCCAATCTGTATATTGCTGCATAGTGGTTTTTTCTCTGTAAGAGCAGGACTTAGCTTCCCATGCACAGTAACTGCCAGACCATTTCTCCAACCCACCTTTGGATGGTAGCAAACCCTCTACTGTATCAGCCACTTATCACCATTTTTTGTCTTCAGGAAACTTGATCAGGGTACACTCTGCTTCATTATCCAGACCATTAATGAAGGCATTTTGTATAGGATTGGATCCAGTGTTTAATTCTGAAGTATGCTGATAATTATTACCTCCAACTAGACTTCATATCACTGATCCTCCACCTTCTGGATGTGGTCATTTAGTCAATTCTTAATACACCTCACCTCTTTGCTCACCCAGCCCATCCTGTATCGGTTTCTCTATGAAAATATTATTAAATGCAGTGCTGAAAGCTTTACTGAAATCAAGGTGAACAATATTCTTTGCTCTCCCTCATCTACCAAAGCAAATTTTTCCATTGTGTGTTACCAGGTTGGTCAAGCATGATACTCTATGGGTCCCTGCTGACTACTATTGTCTTTTTCTCCTTCACTGGCATGGAATTTTCTAGGATTAGCTACTACATCACTTTCACAGGGACTGAGGTGAGGCTTATTGATCTGTATTTCCCATGTCTCTTTCTTCTTACCCTTCTTGAAGATATAAGAAAAAAGGCTTTTGCATTCCTTCTGGCGTGTTTAACCTTGGCTGGCCACCAGGTGTCTACTAAGCCAGTCTAACATTCCCTCTTCTTATCTGGACAAGAAAGAGAAAGTACAATGAAAGGCTCCTGGATAAGATAAAGATAGGAGAGATCACTCACCAATGGCTGTAATGGGCAATATAGGCTAAACTTGGGGGATATTAATTTAATTTATTGCCATTTGAAAGTCAGACTAGGATAATGAGAAGGAATGACAAATTTTTAAACATCTTGACTTCCTGGGTTCAGCTACACTCCTGGCTTCTCTACCTCTTATCCCTAAGTGGGACGTGGGAGGAAGAATGGGACTGTGGTCAGTTCATCTTTGTCTCTGCTGCTCCTTCCTCGTCACACTCTATACTTGCTGTCTGGCATTGGTTCTTTTGGGCTCAGAGGAAGCTTCTGGCACCTTCACACAGGAGCCACCTCTGTAGCTCCTCCACACTCCACTGAAAAGCCTTGGACACAAACCCAATATACCCAGTTCTCAGGCACGTCTCACACTTGAATGATCTTTCAAAGATGCCCAAGAGCAGCCTCAGAATACATCAGCCAACTCCCTGTCAAGCACAGTTAATCCTACTGCTACCTACAGCGTTTTGCTGAAGGCTGACTGCATTGATGCCTTCTAACATAAGCCTTTTCAGTTCAAGTGTTCCATACTGTTTTTATCCTTCTGAGTTAATGGGTAATATGAAGCTTTCACTTTTTTAAGAGATTGATCAGTATTTTAGTCCCTCTATTGCAGATGTATTGCTGTATCAGCAACAGAAAGTTGTCTAGGGAAATATGTAGAAATAAAAGGCAAATAGAACTGGAGAGAGGGGGAAAGGGAGACTGTAAACAAATTAGTACAAAAGTGATAGATATTGACTTGATAATGTAAGTCCCTTGCTGAAACCAGTCTAAAACCTCTGTGGCTGTGAAGTGTTCTTAACTTTAGACAATATGGTAACTATTATACATTGTACTTGTTGAAGTAGAAATTACTTGATCATTGAGACATACATGTTCCTGGAAAATTTTGAACCAATCAAAAAAACCTATAAGAAAACCCACAAAGTTAATTTCTATAGTCTGATGAATATTTTAGCCTGATACCTAAACAAGTAAATACTATTAAAGCTAAAATTTTAAGCAGAACACAGCCAAACTGCAAATCAGCTATAATTCTACTCTACATGAAAAGTGCCTGTAACATTTCGTTAGCTGAAAAAAATAGGTACCTTAAAATATTTTTTTTCCATATTTCTATCAAAAATTTTTATACAAATCTTTCTTTTGTCTCATTCTGAAAAATGTCAGGATTCTGGGGGTGTAACTCTGCCCTTTTGATCTCTCTCCACAGACTTTATAAATGCATGACTGGAGCGGTGTAGGCAAGATTTCAATCAACAGCATCTAACTTGAAAGTTAGATGGGAACTAAGAATGATACAGTGTATATGGCCCAATATATGTCTAATGTTTAATAGGTAATTTCACTGATAAACAAACTTGATAAACCAGTGAAGATTAAACAAAAGAAACTTAGTATTTTTCTTTTAATTAACCATTGTCACTTTTCTAATGTATCAGTGACAAGTCTTCAGCAATTTAAAAGTGCAGAAATACTCTACATACTTTCTATGACAAAGAAACTATCGCAAATTAAGAAAAAAAACAATTCTACTGTACTATTTACAATACTAAATCTGTTAACAACATTAATTCTTTATTACCACATTGATAAACACTGATTTTGCATCAGATGTTTGAGAGAGATTTCTTTATGTATCAGATTCTTTGTCAAAAAGGTTTATTTGCACATTTCTAAGGTTTGAAGGTCATATTCAAATTGAGTTCATGAATTTGCTCTTTTTCTTAAAAAATAAACTATTTTACTATTTATCTTTAAAGGGCAATATTTTATATTTAATTATTTGGTATATTTATGAGGATTTGTATTCTCATGATTTTCACTCAGAGGAAAGTAAATTAATTAATGGTATTTATTTACCTTGGACAAATCTGAATATCTAACAGTCAAAAAAACCAGCAACTGAAAAGTAATGTCACTACATGCATGGTGAACAACAATCTTAATTGTCAGTGTGTACTATTCTTCTTTAAAGGGTTTGTTTGGTTTTTTGTTGTGGGGTTTGTTTTTTGGTTTTGTTTGTTTGTTTGTTGTCATTTTTAAAATATCATACATCACTAACTGTTCTTCTATATCCAAGCCAATTTTTTAATAAAAAAGTTAAAACTACAATATCACATTGGGTCACACTATATGAAGAGCTTATATCATAATATCACAAGATACTGTGTTTCTCCTACTGGTACCGAGCTCAATAAAGTATATTTTGTGACAGTGGAGCTCTAGAAAAATGATCACGTTTCTTTGACTATATGGAGCAATAAAATAACACTTAATTTAACTGTATTTTCATTGTTCAGTACTTAAAATCTGTGACACATTTTATGTGAAAATTAGTTTGGATCCTCCCTCCATACAATGGTCAACATGTTATAAGGTTCTTTAAGAAGCAAAAAGTATTTCAAGACCCTATTCATATCCAATGTGGGGCTATTTTACTGCATTAATTGATTTCTTATCAATTGTGAATTACATTAACTTATGATAAGTTTTTGTCCTTCTTACACATTCTTTTGCAGCTGATAAGTCAGTTTTTGTGGGTCTTTAAGGGTCTGATATTCAAAATACCATTATAAAGTAGGATTAGGTAAAAAATATTTTTCCTAGATACTTCTTAACTATTGATTCACTCAGAACTCTGTTTGAAGCATCTTATGTAGGTGTGATTCCATATTAATCACTACCTTAAATTTAAGTCTGTTGGTTTGTTATTAGTCTGGTTGATATGTTTTTTTTTCAAATCACTAAGCGGAGCAGATTTCAGTGAATCTGTCAAAGATTATCACTAGTGTGTCTTTAGTATACTTACCATTGCCAGCCTAGTCTGTTTATGGAATGTAAGCTTTGATCAAATTAATTTTGCTCCAGTCAAATAATTGTAACGATTTGTACCTTTTTTTCCCCAAACTTGTCTTTTCTCTTATGTACTTATATTAGAAATAAACAAAAATACCTCGTCTTCTACCATATGGGATAAGGATATATATTTGACACCAACCAAATAGCAGCAATACAAAATTATGCTGATTACTATTAGAACTACATACTTAAGAGTGTTTTGTTTATTCTTAACTTAAAAAAATATTTTTTTTCTGAAAACATGATTTTTTTTCTGAAAAATGAATGAATATGATTTAATAGATAGGTGAATCCAAAACACAACTTTTTTGTGTTTTTATGGGGAAGACTGTTTAAAAATAGTTAAATCCTCAAAAAAAAAATTTTAAAAATATGCAACAGTAGTTAAATAAATCTGTGGAAGCATCTTAACTTGTACCTCCACCATTGAGAAGGGCAGGAAAAAACCTGTAATTTTAGTTACCTACATTTTTTGTAAACAGCTTGAGGGCCTTCCACAGGTAGCCAACTGCAACAGCTTGTAGACCTTCTGCAAGAAATAAAATAAAGCAACCAGAGTGCAATAAAGGAAGACATGTTGTAGTGAGTTTTAAAAGATATTTTCCTCTATTTCTGCTTTATTTATAAGGTCTAGATAAGTAAATTACTTGTCTGGAGTGCTGCTCTTGGAGCACACTGATTCTCTGTGGGGAAAAAGTCTACCAAAGAATTTTGCTTCTGTGGAAAACATTTGAGCTTTAACTCAGGGGATGAGATCTGCAATGTTAAAAAGTTTTGCTTTCTAGAGGAAGAATCAATCTAATTTGTGGATAGTGACAAACAAGCTGAAAGAAATTAAGTGCTGTGGAAATTACCTAGTCTAACACTGACTTGGAATAAATAGGCATACCCAGAGTAGCTGTACTTTTGTAAGCAGTGGTAAACTTCCTTCTTTAAGCCACAAAAATATCACAGGGGAAATAAAAAAATAATAGAAAAAAAAAGCACTACAAAACAGCTCAAAATTGTACTCCTTGGTGAACAGTTCCATGGCACATCACAGATGTTGTATTGAGGCACCCACCAAAGCCTTTCTCTGTCAGTCTCCTCCTCATTTGGACAGGAAAGAAAAAATATAGCAAATGGTTCACGGGTTGAGATAAGGACAAGGAGATGTCACTCACCAAATGCCATCATGGGCAAAGCAGGCTCAAATTATGAGATATTTATGGAATTTATTACTAACAAAATCAGAGCAGGATAAGGAGAAGTAAAATAGGACATTAAAAATCAAGACCTTCTTCTCACCTGTCCCTCCTTCACGGCTCCCCCCAGTGCCATAGGAGGACAGGAAATGGAGTGTATGGTCAATTCATCACATGTTGTTTCTGCAGCTGCTCAGGGAGAGGAGTCTTTCCCTTGCTCTATTATGGAGTCTCTCCCATGGGAGACAGTTCTTCATGAACTTCTCCAGTATGACTCCATCCCAAAGGCAACAGTTCTCCACAAACTGCTGCAATGTGGGACAATTGTTAGCAGGTGCAGTCCTTCAAGGACAGGCTGTTCCAGTGTTGGTCCCCACAGCGTCACAAGTCCTACCAGGACACCTGATCCAGTGTGAGCTCCTCTCTTCATAGATCTGCAGATCCCTGCCAGGGCATTGCTCTAGCATGGGCCTCCCATGGGGTCACAGCCTCCTCTAAGGCATCCATCTGTTCTGGCAGATCTCTGCATCCCCATGTTCCTGCATGGGCTGCAGGGGTACAGCTGACTCACCATGGGCTGCACCACGGGCTGCAGAGGAGTATCAGCTTTATCACCTGGAGCACCTACTGCCCTTCTTCCTCCACTGACCTTGGTGTTTGCAGAGTTGTTCCTCTCACATATTCTCACCCCGCTCTTCTCCAGCTGCAATTACATTTGCACAATAACTTTCTTATTTTTCTTTCTTAAATATGTTATCACATAGTCATTACCACCATTTTTATTTGGCTCAGCCTTGGCCAAAGCAGTATCTCTGTCTTGGAGCTGGCTGGCACTGGCTCTGCCAGACATGGGAGAAGCTTCTCACGGCAGCCATGCCTGTAGCCCCACTGCTGACAAGAAGTGACCATGCAGACCCAATACAAAGGATGCTGCTTTCACAAGATCACAGAATCACCAAATAAGATGAGTTGGAAGGGGCCCAGAGAGATCAAGTCCAACTCCTGGCCTCACACAAAGCCATCCCCAAGAGTTACAGCATGTGCCTGAGAGAATTGTCCAAATGCTTCTTGAACTCTCAGGCAGTGCTGTGACCTGGGAGCCTGTTCTAGTGCCCAGTCTTGAAAATGTTTTCTTGTAAAATCTTACTTGTTGCCTCTTTGCATCCTCAGCTACTACAAACTCATTACTGTGAGACAAAAATAAATCCTTTGTGGGTGGGTAAAGGGGTGGAAATATGTCACTTTTCACATGAAAATCAACTTTTAAAAATCTAAATATTACATTTGAATTACTTAAGCACATATCTTAATTACATTAATTTATTTCAAAATTTATATGTATGCCCTCAACTGCCAAAATGCCCCAGAAAATTTTTGTTTGTAAGCAAGATACCCTTCTAATGGTTAATATCTGATTGCAATAGAACACTTCAACCAAATCTAAGGATTTAGAATCTGAGAATCAGTTTTAGTAATCTAATGAAATACATTCTGGAAACTTAGGCTACAGACTTTCCTGTCAAATTTAATCTTAAATGAGAATCTTGGCCATTTTTAGGTGGGAGGGATGAGTGAGATGTGAGATGTTTTTTGAAACCCTTCCAATTGAAAAATACACCAGCATTATAAAGGGTTATTAGAATTTTGCACTAAGATATTCAATCTTTTCTCAACTAGCCTCACATTCTTTTCTGAAAAGTCATCACATTTAAATCAGTATTCAAGGATTAGTTTTCTACATACACTTACATCTCCTTTTGAATTATAGCAATTACTGTCCTCCCTCCCTCTCTCTTGTTTTCATACTACAATGATCGTCTCCCTAAGGAGGAAATTTCATCTATTTTACTCACTGGGATCTAAAAGACTGAAAATTTGAACCTAAATGTAAAGAAAATACTGCTCTTGCCATGGTTACTCACTTTTCTGGATTTTGCTGAAAAATAATTAATGTAGGAAAGAGCAACAGAAATCATAGATAAAATAGATAAAATTAATCCCTCTTCCTTTAGATAAAATCTAGTTTTAAGATGTTCAAAATTTTAAACATTTTTAAAGTATGTCAATGAATATTCAGTTGTTTGAAGTGCAACTTATATAAGTGAAATCAACAGTAAAAATAATAATGCTATCTGAAAATACACTTTAAAATATAAACTGCCATGGAATTCTAGTGTAAACATAAGGCACTGTACATCCAGGTTAGCTGAAGATTTTTAGCCTAATACTTTTCTTTCTCGCAGTTGTTTAAACCTCAGCTCTTTCACTTTGAATTCAGGGTGCTTGAATAAAAGAACTCACTTGAAATCCTAAGAGTTAGGCTTGCAAGATTGCTATTTAGGATTGTATTTAAACATAGAGGATGGTAATTTATTCTGCTTTGAATGGGAAAATATTTCTAAAAAAATATATACTTTTTTTTTTTTAATAGCTGAAGTTTACCTGTTTTGTAGCTTGGTTGATGAAAAAGCAGTCAGATTGCCAAAGTATGTTTGCAGTCACACACACCAAGGTTTTTTTTCCTAGGTGCACTGTGCCTTTCTTTTTACAGAGCAGTAGCACAGCACAGAGTCACTGTTGTTCCAGGTTTTCTCAAAGGCTCTCAAGGCAATGGTGCACAATCCTTGCTATAACAGATGGTCTTTAGCTGTAGCTTCGCACTTTGTGGAGCTGGTACCACAGTGGAGGATTTGCCCTGAGCATGTCCTTACAAGACTTCAATGGCCTACCTGTCAGCCATTCACCATGCATTTAATGGGCATAAAGAAAAGGCTTAAAGGCATTCATGTTGCTCATCACATGTACCAGATGTCCAGAGCAACGGAGCTGAGCCTGCAAGAACATTGCCACAATACTGAGTACTTGATACTGATGTAATATAGCAGTATCCAAGACTGACAAATTATTCAAAGACTAAGCTATTAAATATCTCAAACCTCACTTTTTCCTTTCTATCAACGAGTTTAACTCAACATTTTAAAATGCCAATACGTATAAATATATCCATAGTGACATATTTTCAGATGAAAATATTATTTAGAGTAACATTAAATAGTTCACACACATTAATCCAAATATCCATTTCTAGAAATTTAAAAGGTAAACATTACACTTCTGATGCAGATGACATTGAAAAATAGTTATTAATTTTTTCTACCTGTCTACATTGCCACATTTGAAGGCATATATTAGCAATGTTATATTTTTCTCTGAATGACTCAGATTTAAAAATTTATGTTTTTAAATTCCAATTCAGAAATGAAACTAGAATTCAGATTTTCTTATTCTTCTACTTCAATTGTTAAGAAATTGCATGAGCAATTAACATGTTCAGAAACATGTTACTAAACTGTATTAGCCTACTGCTTAATTATCTGTTTCTGATAGATTTGGACACCTTGAAGGTTTAAAATCCCAGTTGGAAGGGAGTTCCCATTTCTAATGATTGATTTAATAAATGGGTGAAATGATTTCTGACTGGGAATATGTGTGCTGCATCAGGGAGTTGGGTAGAGTTGAGTAGTAGACCACAGTAAGAAAAATTGGGCAGTAAATGGTGAAGAAGAATTGGAATCTGGAAGAAATATATAGATAGGGAGTAAATCACCTGCCCTCAATTGCTGAGAGCCCCATTGTTTCCCAGTATCAGACAGAATCCAAATGAATTCCTGTGGTACACTCTACATACCCTATCCATGGAAAGGTTCTTTGTCTGTCCTGTGCTGTGATCTTGTGTAACAAATCAAACCATGTGTCTTCTACTGACAGGTAGGAATGCTCTCTCTTTCGTGCTATCCACTAGAGTGCACTGCAGTCCATCCACTCTGGGGTCATTGCCTAGCAACACAAGGAAAAAACTCAAAACTGAATTAAAGTGGTAGGATAAAAAAGCAATTATTTAATGAAAGCTTTCAGGTGCACCAAATATGGCATTTTTCATGCACAAAATCAGATTAATACAATTTTTATAACATTGATTGATTATTATATCTAGCAGGTACATCCAAGAAGAGATACAGTTGCCCCCTTGGGTCTGCCCCTTGGAACAGTTCCAGGGGCTTCTTTGCCTTAATTCTTGTTAGATCCTCTCAGATTCTGGTTGCAAAACAAAATGTTCTTAGGGGTTCTCTTCTTGAAAATAAGACTAAAAAGAATTTCAGAAATATGCTAGTAAGGAATTAGATAAATTATGAAAAAAGGTAGGAAATGTACTGGAAGTTATATAACTATATATAATGAATCTATAAAGCTACAAATATAAAAAAGGCTTCAAATCTTTATGCATCAGTGTATTCCAGCATGTTCCAGAGGTGCATACGTGGACATAAATATCAGTTACTAAGGCTAACATATGGGCTTCTCAATATCAGACTAGATTGTAGAAAAATTTTTGTCACCAGTTTTATAAAACATTGGAACAGAGTGATTGGGAAGTGGTTGAGTTACCATCCCTGGAGATATTTAAAAAGTGTGTAGATGTGACTGTAGAGACATGGTTTACTGATGGACTTGGCAATGTTAGGTTACTGGTTGGACTCAATGGTCTTACAGGTCTTTTCCAAGGTAAATTGTTCTGTGATTAAATACTCCCTCTCAGGTCATGCATAAATGTTAACTACCTTAGCAAATTTGCTTTTTTGCTCTTAAAACCCCTCTTTGATAATCAGATCTGGAATACGGCTACAGAAAAAAACCCAAACATCTCAACATGTATTTGTCTAAGGGAATATGGACAAAAAGGACAAAACCATAGTTGTACATAAAGAATAAAACATATATGCATCACAAATTTTTCAATGTTTGCACACTACTATGAGGATGTAATGTTATTAAATTATTATACATTAATATTACCATCATGTATTTTGTATAATTTTACTTTAGTTTTTAAACCATTGTAGGTAATTGCAATATTAAAGGTAGTCAGGAACAAATAAAATGTTACAATTAAGAAATGTTAATTGAAATTTGCCCGTAATTAGATATCCCTTGTTTTAAGCAAGGCCCTTTTCTAAAAAAAAGAAACAAACAACAAGGAATAAAAAATAATATTAATTTCTTATGGTCACTGCAATTTAATTTTTAAACAACAAAGTCATTATTTGAAAAAATTAAGTTATAAGACTGAAAGTATAAAACAATTTTTCCTCAGTCTGTCAAACTGGAAATAAGAAAAATATTTAAGAACATTTCAATACAATTTAATCATTGAATGTTCAGAGAGAACACATAAAAGGGCAAGAATCACATTTCAGAAAAATATTTTAGTACTAAAAGACATGAGTTTTAAAGGAATTTAAATTTTTAAAAATGCTTCTCTTGTACCTATAACTGATTTTCTGAAGGTGGTTAATATTAATTAACTTAGGCAAATTTTAAAATAATTGCTGAAAAATCTAAGGGTTTTTTTTTTTAACATACTTAATTTTTTACCTTCTTTTAGGAAGTGATTGTGTATTATCAAATGTGATTTGAAAGTCTCATTTCTCCACCAAAGAAAAAGTCTATCATTTAAACCTTATACTGAAGAAAAGAATCTGACTAATTTATTCATCAGAAAGAACTGTGACCACATCTAGTTAAAAAGAGACAGCATCTTCTGAAATTTCCTTGGGAACACGTATAGCAGTCATTTCATCTTTAGAGAGCACTATTCTTAGGCTTTGGTCTTGCAAAACTGTGGGGGGCTAGTTACATGAAAAAAAACTGACTGGATCATCTTCAAATAATTTTTATAATTCTCTTACAAACTTAACCTTAAAAAGTGATGTGATTTTACAAAGAAGAGTGGAAAATTGTGTGTCACACTTGCTTAAAACAGCTGAAGGCTTTCTGCCAGCAAGAACTGTGATTAGAAACGTTTGATGGGCTCTGTGGTTAGGGAGCATTTGCTAAACTGTGTTTCCTTCCTTCAATGTTGTGTTTCAGTATTCATAAAGTGACAATGCAGAGGTAGCTTTGGGGGAAAAAAAAAAAAAAGGTGGAAAAAAGACAGTAAGTTCTAAAGACACAAAATGTAAGAGAGCTTCCATATTTCCTTGTACAAGAAACAGGCATTTAAATTTGTACACATTTTTGATTTGCTGTGCTGAAAAGCTGTTAGTAAATTAGCTAATAAGTCAGCTGATCAACTTGGTAACATTGAAAATATGTCATCATAAAGAATTTTATTTATAGAGAACATTAATCCATGTTTAAAAACCTATTTTAAAAATAAGATTTATCTTTACATGGGTTTAGCACAAGAACCATAATGCTGTACACTCAGAATTCTGTACACAAGAAACAAGACAAATAACAAGATTAATTTTTAATGAAAATTATTAAAGGTAGCTCTAGGTTTTGTTGGTTTAAAACTATTGTAACTTATTTTATTTCTTCAGAGTTCTTTTTGTTTTCATCCTCATTCATGGAGAGGGCTCCCTTCTGTTCTCCCCCTACCTAGTGTTTTGAGGTGGGGTTCTATTCTGTGAAGGTGTATGGTGTTTAAAATGCTCAGTGAGTGGGAGAAAAGTGTCTGGATTGTTTGAGTAGATTTGGGGAGAGTTAAGCAGTTCATGATGGAAACACAAAGCATCCAGTACACTTGACAGTGGGCAGCCTGTGCCTGCACAATAAGGCATGTAAAGTCAAGTCAGCTTCTGAAGACTGGAGTTTTTCCATTTACGGTCGCTCTATGAGTTATTTTGCTGGCAGAAGAAAGCTTGGTCTAGACTTCCAAAGCAAACTGTGTCTGCATATAAAGCTGGTAGTAAGTCTGTGCAATTACACTGTCTCTCAGTAGGGCTTGTTATTGTAAGCTTTGAGTTGCACTGACCACGGTTAGATTGTGCTGATGTACCCTGAAGCACCACGGTAGCAAACTCCTGTCCATTTAGAATTCATAGCATAGAATCGTCTCCTGGGGATGTCTACAAAGTAATTGTTAGCATATATCAGGTTGTTTTGATCAATTTGCCTTCAGATATTTTTTAAAAGGAAAGGGCTGACTACCTTTTTGTCAGATGGCAGCGTGTCCTTATGTGAAAAATTTCTTACTTTTTTTAGCACTATTTTATTGTTAAGCAGATAGAGAAGAAAAATAGTTTTAGATATGGCAAAAGAAAGCTACATCAGTTAGTAAAAAGATTTAAAAAAAACTTAAGGAAAACAATTAAATTAAAACAGAAGCTGTAGAAAGGGAACAACTTTTGTTATATTTAAAGTGATAACCTAAATTAGTCCTTGATAATTCATTTTTCATATTAAATTGAAGTGCTTGTGTTATACTAAAATTTGCCTCAAACAATGCTAGCTATCTGGTAAATATTAAGATCTCAATATTGCAGCAAAGCAAACAAAATAAGGAAGATTTTCAGTGAAAGACAAAACCATATATATGTTTTTTCCACATATTTTTCAACTATCCCCAAATTGCAGTTTTTTGAAAATTAATTGGATAAGTTTGCAACACCCTTAAAAATAGGCTCATTTAACTTATGTATTAAATAACACCTGTTATCTCTAAGACACTTTTGATCTAAAATTTATTAGGATTTTATTGTTCTGGTTGGTTTATGTTGATTTATGCAAGGCTAAGTGGTGACTATAATACTTTATGCAGAGATTTCAAGTTTCAGTCTTATCCTTTGTAAATTAGCATGAAATACGGGGTTTATTTGATATCTGGAGCCTAGCAGAATGTATTTGTATTTTTTTTCTTTCAACTATACTTCTGAATGTTTTTATATTATGCTTTGCTCATAGTATGATGTCAGCAAGGACTTATTTTCTCCTTGTTTCATCTCATAACATATAAAACAGTTCATGAATTTTGTTGGAGTACATACTAAGAAGATATACAGGTATTAGTTATAGCTCTCGTCAAGAGCATGTTCTTAACTCATCATTACAAATTTTAAAACAAAAACTACAGTGTTTAAAAGGCATAGAGATTTTCTTTGAGAAATAGACTCTTTGAAAAATGTCATATGGAAATAGTAGTTTACCTGTTCTCTTCTTTGGGGGTCACAGTGCTTTTTAGCCCATGTCAGTCTTATCGACAGTATTTGACAAGACATTCTCCTTGAAACTTGGAGAAAACTACATGGGAAAAAACCACTAAGTTTCAGATTATTTTGATTCTTTATATAGAAGTATTTTATTTCTGTATTATTTAGCCCCATCATTTATACCAAAGGGGAAAGAAAAAAAAGGCTATCAAAGTTGATGCACAAATATCAGTGTCATTGTGATATGATCTTACTTGAATAGCTGAATCTGAATTTGAAAATATAATTTGAAATAACATCTACTATATACACAACTTCTTCAATGTTTAGAAATTGGTAACATTATAATTAATACAGTGATATATGTGTTAGCTGCTTCCGCATCAATTCAGGAAATATTATTTTATAATATTGGAAAACTTTAAACTTATTTATATTCTTTAAATATTTATATGAATGTTTGTTCTCTTTGAAAGGTTGCAGCATTGTAGCTAGTTTAAAAATATAATAAAATCTCTCCAAAGTTCAGCATATCATTTTTATTCTTTTTTTATGCTAAGAGTTTGTGGGTGCCAGTTCCTATTTCTTTTTCTCCAACTTAACGAGTGTTAGGCTTTTTCAGCATACGTACTTTATTTATCATCAATTATCAGCTAAAAAATATTAAGTGAACTGGGCATGACATAGGTTTTCTGCATCTAATTTCTTCAAAAGAAAGGAACAGGGGAAGGAACTATAACTATAGAGATACGGGTTTCAGAAGTAACTGGTTTCCTCAAGCAGTTCATAGAAAAATATCCAGCATGTCACAGACCTAGTCTTATACAATCTAGGTTCTCTGAGGTCATTTGAGGAATATCTCCACTGCCTCTGTGATGAAAGTTCTGAAATAGGACAGCAAGTTAAGAACAAAACACACTGTTGATTGATTGCTCAAGAATTGCTAATCAGGCAATTCTTAAAACTGTTTATAATGGATTTTAATTTACTAATAAATATTTGATTTCTTAGTACCATGTTTTCACATAGCCACCACCAGCCTGGCTGAGGGACTCGTCTGGGTCCTGTTGTGGGTCTCCTGAGGCCAGCTGGAGCCAACTGTACCTGGCACAGGGCAAGCCCAGCCTCTTCTCACAGAGGCTGCCCTACAGCCCCACACTGCCGTGGATACCCAATACACAATTTCATGCTCTCTAAATTAAAACTAGGCTGGTTTTCTATAATTGCTACTGTAGTTTTCTGTGAAATTTTTGAATACCCTTTGTTCATTGGATATTGGACTTTCACATGCATTATCTTTAGCTGCTACTTTAAGCAGGCAGCAGTCTGTCTTCTACACACTTCCGAATATTCACTACCTTTTTTCCAAAATATGTGTCAGATTACTTAGATCACAAGGAAAGACTCTGCTCTTCCTAACCCACGTCGATACAAAAAATGTGATCCTACAAATATTGCTAGGTGACTGCCACCTTTCTGTTAGACCAATAATCCAGAAGGTAGCTGAACTGTGGTCTTGGAGAAAAGACACTTAAAAGCACCATTAATACACATGAGAATCTTCCCCATTAGAAAGTAGAGAAAAAGTTCAATAATGTTAGAAATGCTGTAGGATTTTAGGAATGGTACAGGATTTGCTAAAGTTTTTTTCTTTCTTGGCTTCTAGCAAAAGTATTAACTCTACAAGGGTATTAAATCCTCAAACCTTAGGTGTGGGGAATACTTGCTGCAACCTACTCATTAGAACTCTTCTTTAGTGTGGAAAATGCATGATCCTTTCCTGATTTGTTAATTTTTAAACTTTTTTTTTGTAATGTTGCCTCCTGCAGGTTCCCATAGATGAATAAGATTGCAAGTTTAAATGTATGGTTATCTTGGTCCTCTAACATTAAGCAGGAATGTATTTCTGTTCGTTGATCCTAGGTTGTGGAACTTGCCATGCTAATCATATTGCATAGATGAAAATGTTAACTTTTTAGCATTAAAGCTCTGACTTCTAACATTCTTATTTATCTCATGTAGGAGGACTTGTGTCCACCAAATATCATAAATGAGAGCTTTATCATGAGGTTGTGTACTCTCAAAACAGAAAGACAAGACAGAACAGAGCTGGGTTAAGGCCCAGACTGAGAGAAAGGGGATAAAAAATATTCTATTATTAATCATGAGTGATGACTTTAAAGTGTCAGATTATTTTTTTGTTTTGTTTTGTTTTTGAGGCTTTTAAAGTATTAATATGCAGTTTATAAATAAATGATATACATAAACAAGACATTTGTCTTAAAAATAAAAAAGTATAAATTAAATTTATATTTAAATTATTAAACCAGATAAACATCTACTTTTCCTTGATAATATGAGTTACATTTATTACATTTATTTCTTTCCAGTGCCATAAGAAAATGATGTGAGGCATGGCTGGTCTGTTAAACAGATCATGTCTCACAGTAGGACATCCATCTTTCAGTGTGGGCTATTTATCACCTAGTTACAAGAATTATAATACCCATAATAACTCATAAAATTAGAAATACTGGTAAAAGCTATGTTTTTTACTGAAAGTCTATGTTAAAAACCAACTGACCTTTGATTGCTACAGTGGGTAGGAATTCCTACATTCCTTTGATTCCTACAAATAGGCTGCAATGGGTATTCTTGATACTACTACAACTTATTTTCAAAGAAAATTAAGATATCTTAGAAACATAAATTAAAGCTGGGCATATTGAAAATCTGAAATTCATCTCAAAAATAACCATAAATTTATTTTAATTTATCAGGTTTAGACTTTTCCTTAAGACTGATTATCATGAAAATCTTAGCACTTGTTTCAAGACATATCTGTACACAAGTCGGAGTAATATCCTTTTGTCCATACACAGAGGTCCCAGCAGACAGCATGTTCTGTGCTATTCTTGAACTGTGTTTTGCTCACCCACAGGTTTAACCTTGATTGAACACAATCATTCTTGCTGACATGGACCTGGGCTAAGGTGTATCACATGCAAACCAAATTTGCCCAAATCGTGGAAGTGATTTGATTTAACTAGCAGTTGTTACCTTTCTGCTCTTTCTTTTGACAGGCACATTTAGAGCTTTATTAAATACACAAGATGAAAGCATCAGTGACCTACACTATACTGGATCATCCTGTGATAGCCCTAGCAAAACAAAAATGTTGTCGTTTCATTGTCAAAATGGTGAGCTCTGGAGGAATTGAAGGGACAGACTTTAAAAAGCATGGTCTTTCTTAAAATTAATAATAATATATCTGGCTCAAATATATACAAATTTCTTCTTCAGGAATGCTGGCCAGAAGCCAATCAATAGGATACATCTCTGAGAATTCTTAAGAAAAATTTTCAAAGCACCAAGTTAAAACCTTATAATCAAAAATTAATATGCAGTCCCAAAAAAATAATTATTAATGAATTGTTATTTAACTGTTCTGTTTACTGATGATGACCCCTATGAGTTAACAGGAAAGCTGGCAAATAGATCTTTGATTCAACAAAGGTCATGGGATATGAAAGCTAGTCTGGTGATCTGAAGGATGCTATTAACTAAGTAATTTGGTAGCTCCTTGGGCTTCTATATTAGCTGCTGTGGGGTTATCTTTCTTTGTAGCTAAAGACTCAGTTGAAATAGAATAGAAATACTAATAAAAATTATTGAATTGATTTAATGATTTAATAATAAAAGAGTAAACAGACCTTAAAAATGTATCTGTTTTAAAACAAAAAATTTATTTGCTACCCAACACAAAATCTTCTTGTGGTTTAACCTCAGCCAGCAACCAAACCCTATACAGCCACTTATTTTCCCCCATCAGCAGGACTGGGAAGAGAACGGGAAGAGTTAAAACTAGAAAACTTGTGGGCTCAGATGAAGAAAGTTTAATAGGGAAAACAAATGCTGCGCACAAGCAAAGCAAACCAAGGAATTAATTCACTGTTTCCCATGGGCAGGCAGGTGTTCAGCAATCTCCAGGAGAGCAGATCCCCATCGCATTCCATCCCATGTAATGGTGACTTGGGAAGACCAACACCATCACTCCAAATGTCCCCCCCACCTTATTCCATCTTCCCCCCACTTTATGCACTGAGCATGATCTCACATGGTCTGGAAAATCCTTGGATCAGTTTGGGCCACCTGTCCTGGCTGTGTCTCCTCCCAGCCTCCCATGCACCCCCAACTTTCCTTGGTAGTGTAGCAGTGTGAAAAACAGAAAAGGCTTTGGCTCTGTGTAAGCCTTGTCCATCAATAACAAAATCATCTCTGTATTATTAGCCCTGTATACACCACAAATCCAAAACAGCCCCATATTAGACATGTGAAGGAAATTAAATCTACACCTGTCAAAACCTGAACAATTCTCTAGCCTCAGTGAAGAATTTTGTTTAATTCACAGTATCTATTTATTCAAGAGAAAAACTTCTGAAAAAAATTGATCACAAACTAGACACATAAAAGTGTGTCTATTTCCCATCCTTGAAAATATAATACCTTGAATATGATTTTAATAATCTCTTTGTCTTGCAAGAAGTGTAAATTAACCTGACATGAGATCACCTGAGACTTATTAAAATTTTCTTTCCATTTAAGCATTATTAAGATCCAAAGGGTGAGTTTCACTCTCAATAAATTATCAGTTATTTTCCTGTAATGATGCTCACTGTCTCATCTGGGAGTCTATCTGAAAGGAGACATTCAAGAACAGTGAGCTGCATTTATTTTCATTGGAGCTAAATACAGTACTATTGCAGAGTTCTAAGTGGTCCAAGTTTTATGCAGGGTTTCTTCTTTATGCGGGCCAATATTCATATGAACACCAGAAAAAAAGTCCAATGTTTGCTGCTAATCTCATAAATGCAAACACTCTTGGTTCTGTTTTGTTTTTCTTCCTCTTCACAAAATTTAAAATGCATGTGAGATTCTACTGTGAGTAAAAGGTAGAAGAGTGTCAGCAACTGATAATAAAAAAGGCTGCCTGAACCGATATATTCTGCTTATTTAAACTTATTCCTAATAGCTTTAGCAGAATATCAGAAAACTATTGTAGTCAGTAGACATCCATAACAGGGATGCACAAAAAAAACATGCAAGGAATAGGCAAACAAAACAGTCAAGCATAAAGATACCATATTTTCTTATAGCTGGTTCTCAGAAAAATGGGAACCACACAGTTTAAAGTTTTCATACACATAGCTATGTGAAACTTCACTGACCATAGTAAAATGGAAAAAAAATAGATAGAGAAAGAAACTGCAGTTAAAATAATTTCCATATGCATTTATTTCTTTGAGAGGGTCAGTGAACAAAGAGCTAGAATACTTCTCAATAGCTATGAATATTTTCTAAAATATATCTACAAGGGTTCTTGATAACATTATAGACTGAAATACCTGACATTCCAAGCTAGAAACCATGTAAAAAAAGATTGGGAAATGTGGAATTAATTATATATAATATTGTATTCTAATTTTTTGCCATATGTAGGAGTCCGTTAATTTCATTTTACTTGAAACAAGGGTGAAAGATTTAGATTCTTTTAGTCTTCTGATATTGGCACTGCATGCATGTTTTGTTATTGCAATGTACTTATAATTTTCTTTTGATTAAAAAACAGCAACAACAAAACACAAAACCAAACAAACAACCCCCCCAAACAAACAAACAAAACCCAAAAAATAAAAAACAAAGCAAACAAACAAACAAAAAAACCTCAAACCAACCAAACAAGAAAGTAACAAAACTGTAGGGTATTACATACTAGGATCAAAGGACTTCATTTAAACAGTGAAGTGGTTTAGAAATGTTCTGTATTAAAACTTTATTGCTTTATGGGTTTAAAACATTTTCAAACTATATATAATAGGGCATCTTAGGATAGAGATTGTATGTTCTCTGGACAATGTCACTTTCAAATATCAATTTATTTTGGAAATAGCTATTGTCAAGTTATTGATCTCATCTATATAATATTAACTCTGATTCTCTTGAATGAGAAATTATTCTGGTATTTTTCACTGGTAAAGAAGTGATTGTAATTTTTGTCTGTGTTTACTTGTTTACTGTTAACTAAATCTATAAAACTAGGTCTGTGAAAAGGAGAATGACCGTCAGTGTTACAGACTTGATTTCTATGACATAATTAAATTTATCACAAATGCATCATAATCAAGATCAAGGGGGGAAAAAAGTGTTGTCTAATGAAAGCAGTTTTCAACCTTTTTAGAATTGTTTTTATTAGGTTTTTTTTTTCCCTTTTATACCTGATGGATTAGATTTTATCCTGGAAGTTGTTACAAAAACTCGATGTTAGTCAAGTCACTAAATACATTTTTAACAGTGTAGTCTTCATTTTCATGCTTGCTTGTTCATCTTCAATTTAGAATTTGATTTATTGAAGTGTAAATTTTTTGAGTGATAATTGGCAGAGTTGCATCTGAAAACTGTTGGTTAGATCCATGACTTTTAAGCATTTCTTTAAATTTATGCTATCAAATCTTCATTTTGAAAGGATGCCACTTTCTAATATGTAGCATTTTGAACAGCATGTTAGTTAAGTAAATTTTCTAAGAAAAAAAACCTATCAATCAATACTCCTCTACTCTGGAGAAAAAAAAAAACTAAAAAGGCAAAACCAACCAACAAGTAAAAAAAAAAAAAAA
>PYHW01010703.1:999426-1023005 GCA_013186435.1 Turdus rufiventris
CTTCCTTCCTTCCTTCCTTCCTTCCTTCCTTCCTTCCTTCCTTCCTTCCTTCCTTCCTTCCTTCCTTCCCTCCTTCCCTTCTAAGCAGCAAGGTGGAATCTATGAAATTAACAGTATTCTCTCAAAACCAAAGCCCTGATTTGTTTTGAGATGCCAGATATCAGTGTCTTCAAATAGCTTTTCTTAGACAAAATCCAGAAACAAAATTACTAAGTGCTGGGCTTTGCATCTTGATGTTAGATAAGATTTCAGTTCTTTAAAGTCTTTTTCTGCAGACATAGGGCTCTTGAACATGAATCCAGTTCAGGCCTCTCAGGCCTCTTTACTCTCACTTCCATTTCTTTTTCAGGGAATATAAACATTCTTCTCTAAATCCAGTGATTTTATTACCTTCACCAAGCTTTTTGATCTTTCTCTGTGGTATGTCCCTTTAGTCTTCAACTATTTTTAAAACCAGTCTGTTCAAAAGCTTCTGCTTATATGGATAGATCTTGGGCAAACCCTATATCAGGGACACTTGACATAGATATTTTTGTTTTAACTCTATTATCCTGTTTAAGAAAAATGACAGCTCATTTAATGTATGTTGCAATTATCATTCCAAATACTTTTGATACATTACCTGACTCCAGACTGTAGTGAACTCTCACTGTCATCAAACAGTTCTGTATGCAGAGGCTGAAAGCGGATAGAAGTCTTTTTTAGGATTAAATACCAATCTGAACTCTATGGTAAGGTTTATTCCTCTTCCAATACAAGCTGTAGTTAATTTAGGAAATTTTGCTCAAATTTTGCAAGAAATGATGATATTTAGGCCTGTTCATTTAGGTCAGATAGATGCATCTCTTGTCTTAGCATCGGAGCTATGTAAGTACTTTTACAGAATTATTAGTAAGTTACAGAATTATGAGTAAGAAAATGCCTTAAAGATCTTTTAGGTCTAGAATGAATATAAAATAAGTAAAAGTTAGTAACTGAAATCCAAGCACACCTCCACATAATCCAAAATAGTAATTAGTCTATTGCCTGTTCATGGCTGAGCAGGTTTTTAGCTATTTATATTTTTAATGCTGTCCAAGAATGTACAGCAGTCCACTACAACAATAAGAAATTATAAGAGCTCTTCCACATATAGCAAATGAAGAAGAAAAATACATAAAGTATGTTATAATATTCTTTAAAAGGAGGCATAAAAATCTGCAGGAACAAAAAAATTAATAATATAATCATAAAATAAGTACATGGTTTTCTCAAGGCTATATTGTGCTATTCATATTTTATATCATTTATTTAACACTAGTAAGCAACATGAGAGTATTTCAGACTATCAACTCCCCGATGGCTGGGAGTGAGAAAGATAGAGCCAGACTATTTCAGTGTCAGGGTAAGAGATAATGGGTATAAATTGAAACGTGCTTAAATAGAGAACAACTTTTTCACTCTAGGAATGGTCTAACACTGGAACTAGTATCCCAGAGAGGATATGGGGTCACCATCTGGGCTGATTTTCAAAACTCAATTGAACTTAGTCTTTAGCAGCCTGGTTTAGCTGATCTTCCTTTGAGTGGCAGATTTAAAGTTGATTGGACCTCTCCAGAGGTCCCTTCCTACTGCAATCATTCTGTAATTCTATGAGAACTCACTGATGAAAAAAAGGGAATTAAAGCATAAAGCCTTTACCTCACTTCAAAATATGCCTCTATCCTAAAGTGAAGGCAATGAATGAATACACAGCTGTATCCATGACAAGTTTTGGACATCATAGTGTTTACATGGAGAGGAATTCCAGGAAGATCTTCAAATGGGGACTTGAATTTAAGTAATAAACACATGCAAGTCTACTTGAGTATAAGGTTTCCTTGTTTCCTTTTTTTTTTTTTTTTTTCCTCTCCCATATTTTGGGGTGGAAATAGAAAGTACAAAACCATAACTATTGAACTGAGCTTCTAGAGTTCAGAATGAAAGCACGTACAAATAAAATACACATGTTGTTGATACTACAATTGTCTGTAATAATTTAGGTTAGAGTGCTATCTTCCTGAGGCAACAGGCTGTTTGTACCAGCTCTTGTCAAAAATCAGGATTCATTTGTACATTTTTGATTAGTGACACATATTAGAGTTTCATTTTATTCTTTGTACTTAAATTGCATTTTGCCTAGGGCATTCATTTAAGATAGAGTTCATTAAAATATGTTATTCCATTTTGGCTTTTGTGTAGATAGAAAAAAAACCCCAAGAAGCTATGCTCAGAAGTGAAAGGCTTTGATACATAATTTATTTTGACAACTATACTGTTATAACAACAAGGTAAAAAAGCTATTTTAACAGGACATAGACAAAATTAAATTTTTCCTTTTGCATTACAACAAAGATGATCTATCTGAAAGTATTTTGTCTTTCATATCTCAAAGCAATTACTACAAAATTTTCAATTTTACTGGGTTGTTTTTCAATATGTATTATATTTTTTTTAAAGCCAGTTAGTTTTTTTCAGTCTGTAAAGAGTTGGAGGGTTACAGTTAATTAAATATTTTTTAAATGGCAAAATCTCTTAAATTTGGTCAAAAATTATATGCAGTGCAAGTAACCTTTTTAAAGGAAAAAAACATTTGAAATGGTTCTGAAAGGCAGAAAATTGATGTTTGTGAAGCAAACTGGCTTTTACTTTTAAAATGTACACTCACCTACAGCTTATATAATTTGATTCTTAATGATCTGAGCAACCATTGTGAGATTATGCTCCATTTGCCACAGTAAAATGAGGAATTTAGTGTGAGCATTCAAAGCCTCAGTGTTAAATGCCATTTGAAAAAATCAGGAATAGAAATATCTATAGTCTGATAAGTATTTTAAGTATTTTTAATTATTAAGGCACTTAATAAATAGTATTTTGTTTAGTTACTTTGCCTAAAATCTATAAACTGACAGACTGGGCAGATATCCTGGAGAAAAATACAAAGATTACAGTTCTGGGTTTCATAACTTCAAGTGAGATATGCTAGAGAGCCCCTGAGGGAAGAAACGACTCACTAGCACACAGGTCTCATTCAAAGAGTTAAGAGTTCTAGAGCTGCTTGAAACAGTGACCACAATATACGTGAGAGAGACATTTGTCAGGGCCACAAAAGGAACCAAAAGAAGGAAGAAAGAAATGTAAAGGTCATACATGGTCAGGGCTTTCAGGCCATCACTTAGAACTAGAGACTGAGCCTGTGGGTCTTGATCAGTCAGAAGGAGAGGAGATTAAGGGGTATACTGCTTACAGCCACGTGAGGAGAAATTGCGAGCACAACATGGTTTTAAGCCAGGGGCAATAGCCACGGGTTGCAGTTTGGGAGTTCGCGTTACCTCAAAGGAAAAGATTTTTACTGGAGTGGTAGTACAGCACACGGCACAGGGGAGTGCAGAATCTGCATTCTTTCAGGTTTTTAAGACACTGCTAGCCAAAGTCACAGTGACAAGATCTCGTGTTGACAACAATTCTATTAGAAGCTTGATGTTGGATCAAACGACTTCCAGACATTTCTTCCAAACAATGTTGCTGCAATTCTGTGAAGGAAATAAAAAATAAAACAAACGTACCAAGCCACAGATGAAGAACGTAGTAAATTTAAATGTAGATTTTTCATATTAATGAAAAAAAATCTTTCTCTTTTCACAGACCTAACAATGCAGGTTGTTAGGGTTGGTCTGGGCTTGCTTTAGTTTCACCCCGTTTTATGTTTGCATTGGTGGTTGGTGGCCAAGTGATCAGTGATGCCAGCATTTTCAGCATTTTATCTAAAATCCTCTAAGGTCCTTAGACTATTTATTTCAATTCCCACAAAGGTGAGGAAGTAAAGCAAGTAACAGCAGTATCTATTCTTGCCTCTGTGCTGGGCGGTGGGCATTGATTTTCAGACAGTCTCTGTCTTTTTTACTGGCAGTTACAGAATGCACAATGGAATATCACTATCATTAAAATGATTAACTTCTGTAAGATCCAACCGATTTTTCTTTTATTTCTAATGAATTTCACTTTTTCTTGGCAATTTGACACAAATCATTGTATCCCTTTGGCAGTGATTCTTGCTTACTAGGTTAATCATTACAAAGGTAAGAAAAGCATTGTTACAATTACACTTGCTATTCCCTTTCTAGCATACAGAGGAACTTGTTTGTTCTCTGTTCACCCATGGGTCAATGACTTCATAAAGAAAACACAAAGTCTCAATTCAAATCTATTGTCTTACAAAATTGTTCATTTGAATGAGCAGACAGTCTCAAAATAAGCTTAGTAGAAGCAGTTGGTGAAAAGTGACAGTGTAAGCCTGTCCATCTGGCTGGAAACACAAAGCAAATCTTGTAACAGCATTTATATCTGATTTAAATCCAGATGGACTTTTCTTGTACTGCATTAGGTAAAGACTAACAATTTTAAGTATATGCATAAACAAGTCTTAACTAGTGAGTTTAAAACCAATCAGCTTGTGTTGTTTCCTCCAAGTCTGCCACCTTCATTTCAAAGATAAAAGTATAGAGTACTTCAAGCATGAAATGAGTGAACTGACATCAAGAAATAAAATTTTCCATTCAACTTCTGCTATGAATAATAAAGTGATTGAATTTCTTTTGATGTAAGCCACCAAATTGCAAGACTGAAAAGCTTTACGCAGTTACAGAGGTACCATCCCTATCTATATCAAAAGACAGGATTCTCAGAAAAAAACTGAGTAAAATTCACTGAGAAAGTTTATTGAGCAGCTTACTCAAATACTGGTTTGGTGCCATAAAATCAAAGAACAAGTAGACATCTATATTGACTTACAGATATAATCCGGAGTTTCAATCCCTTCTATATGCTGTTGGAAGATGCTTCTCTAGCCAAATTTTTGGTCATAATTTAGCAATTCCAAAATGCATAGAAGAGGTTCTCTGAGTGATGATTTTCAATGTAGAAGGGATAAAACCTTGAAAAAGTGTATTGAAGTACATTCAGGTAATACATCTGTAGTGACAAGAAACTTCATACAATACTGTGTTACCAACACTATTTGAAGCATAGATAATTTAAAAAAAAAAAACCTACACAAGCTATTACAAAGAAATTTATCACAGATGGTTTCATTAACATGATTGAAATAAAATAGTTTATATATTTGTTCAACACATTTTAAGGAGGTTTTTTTTTTTTTCTACAATATGAATTTCTGTTAGCCAACATTCCATCTCACTAAATTCCAATATATATTTGTAAACAAACTGGTTGTCAACTGATCTATTAATAATAAGACAAGCTAAATATAGGCTCATGAAAAACCCCAAACAAAAGACATGTTTTTTCACAGTATCTTGTGTAAAACATTCTCAATAAATATAGATATTGCAATATTAATCAGCCTTTTCCACTTGTGCAGAAGTAACAGAAAATTTTAATATGCCTTTCCAAATTAAAAAAAAAAATTCTATAAGGATAAAATACTTCAAGTTGGCAGTGTTTGAAACATTCTGAAAAATAACAAATCAAAGCTGACATAGTTAATGCAAAGAAAAGAAGCCAAAGTGGGCTATGCAATTTCTTTTTTGATGACTTGTACAGAAGCAAACATTATTCTGTAATGATGCATTATGACACAAAATAACAGGGGATGAGAAAGAGGAAGAGGGCAAATGCTGGGCTGGAATTCCTCCTGCAGCATTACCACAAAATTCAAAGGCACTCACTGATTTTCTGTCTTAACAGCTTACTTGCCAGTGTTAGGGAACATGGAAATTATAAAGTTATACTTATTAACACTGTGAGTAATCCTGAGTTAAATGAGAGATGTATATATTAATATATTGCAAAAAGAAGCAGATTTATTTGCATAAATACGTTAGATTGGTGAGAAAAATATATAAGTAAAAATTTTGAAAACACTACATCTCCAAAGCGAAAACCAACTTAATTTTAACACATTTTTAAAGGACTCTCAATAGAAATTTTTGCCACAATTAGGGATATGAATTAGGTGGCTATGTTCCTGAAAGCCCATCCCTGTATGCTTTTTAAGGATATTTTACAAAACTGTAAAATATTCTTATGAAAGAATATTTTCCTAGCAGAATAGTTTCCTTTTGTGATTTGGAAATAACAGTAAAGGACATTTGTTTGCAGATTTTTTAAAGTCTCAGAAAATACTAGGGAGGTGGGTCCAAAGTATCCACTTAGATGGATGAAATTGTATCACAGAAAAGTTTGTATGACAATGACATTAGAAAGATTTTAGCACTGTAAGGGGAGTTTGTTAGTATTGCACACATTCAGGTATCCTCTAGGATTCTAGGATGATACACGAGCCCTACCTTAAGCTCAAAGTGGTTGGCAGAAAAAATAGGGGGTGGGAAGAAAGACATTCCTGTTCAGGAAATTATATTTAGAGGCTTGATCCAAATTACTCAATTTCAATTTACATCAGTAGTGAAAAGCATGGCATCAGTATATGTTATTGTTTAAAACCATACAAAATTATTAAAAATATTTTTGTATTTTGAGATTTTTTTCTGCAGAAAAAAGGTTCAACAGAAGTTCTGTGAAATTTATGAATTAAATGTCCTTAAATCCTTGAAAACTGATGAAAAGTTTTAATATGCAAGGAGTATCATAGCTATTAAGGATAAAAATTAAATTTTAAAATCAGTTTTGGTAAATTAAATTTAATAGAAAATTACTTTGACCTATCAAAATTAATTACGATCATGTCAGATCATATTATAGGATCATGGAATCAAAATATTGGAGCATTTTTGAGATAGATAGGGACCTTGGCAAGGGACCTTCTTTGCACAAGAGAGTTAAACCTAATAGTTCAGACTCCCAGCTCAAGTAATGGTCAGCTGGATCAAGCTGGTGAGGAGCAAGTTCAGTTGGGTTTTCAATCTCTCCACAGATGGAAATTCCACATCCTCTCGTCAATGCCTGAATTACAGGTGCCGTACGTGCTCTGACTCCAGACCCTTGATTTATCCATTTTGTTTGAGGTTGTAATAAGAGAACTAGATTGAAGTGAAAGCTCTCTGGAAGTCAAATTTCATTCAAAGTAAAATAGCCTTAAGCCTGCACAAATTTCTTTTGTGCAGATTTCTTAATGATCTATCATCATATTTTGATATAGTAAGAAAAAACAAACTAAAGCCCAAATTATTTGCAGAGTGTGCCCATGATAGAAACACTTCATAAAGTGTTGTTGTTTTCCTTAGAAACTGATATTTATGAAATTGCCTAGGAACTGATATTCCTTAGAAATAGATTCATGAAATTACATATCTTTTTACTGTGGCACAATTGAAAAAGAAATTAATTAAATATGTTATGTAAAGTTAGAAAGAAATAAGAGTGATGAAGTTATCTTTGGGTGCCTGTAGGGAATACTCAAAATGAAGAATATATTAGAATAAACACCACACAAACTATAAAATACATAATTAGCTATTCAAGAGATACAGTAAGAAAAGCAACCTATCTAGTCAAATCCTCATCTATTTTAAAGGAGATAAACATTGAAATTTAGTGGTTTGGACCAGATGTTCAGGATACATTTTAGTGGTGGTTTTAAAAAGTCAGTGCTACTTAGAAATAGCTATAATTAAATGGTTTGAATTTTATTCTAAACTTATTTCAAGAGTCCATTTTTAATGAAAGCAAAAGGTCAGTTTAATAATCTTGAATTTGAAGAATAAATGAGACAATGAATGGATGCTTTGAGTTTTCATGCTTCACCAGATACAGCTTAGAGTTATAAAGGTTACCTTTAGTGTAAATAAACCAAAGTAATTGTGAAATCATTGAAAATTTAAGGGAGAAAAACCAGAGTAATTAAAGAACTTTTATGTGCCTTTGACATATGCATTGTTTATCTATTGAAAACACTCCAAAGTACTTGGGAGAAGGAGGGAGGAGGCTTGTTTTCCTCAGTTTTCTTATTTGTGAAAGTGGTTTACTTGGAGTCAAAACTTCAGATTCTATATTCAGAAATAGACTTCACTCTGTCTCTTCTGCTGCTCACATTTCAAAATTTAAAGTTAAGTAAAATACATTTTTAGTACATTCAGTAATGGCTTTGCACAGACAGAATTCAGGTTTCATGGAAAAAGAAGCTCATTAAATTAATTAATAACACCCAAAAAATTGTAATTAATATTTTAAATGAAATTCCTATAGGTAACTCAATTGTGAAAATATACCTGTGGGAAAAGATGAATAGATTGCCAGGGAAAAAACCAAAAAACCAACACCACTCTTTGAAACAGTAAGTGATGAATGGACTATATAAAATGTTAGTAGGGTGAGCAATACCAGCAGCAGCAGCTACAGTAGGTTTTGGGGACTGAGCACTAGAATAGGTTGGGCACAGGGTTCCCGGAATTGGGGGAACCCAGGGAGAACTCCCACATAAACATGCAGCTATCTAAATCTCCATCTGCTGGGAATGCCCAGCTTCAGGGAATGCCTGAGGGTGTCATTAGTCTATTAGAAAATAATTTTTTTGTTCTTTTCATAGGTTGAGGTAAAATGAAATCTTGCAAACTAAATGGTGAGGAGAGGAAAAAAGCTTTTTAAATATAAAATTTTATTTTAATTGAATATTTTTTTCTGTTCCTTACTCAGAAAAAAAATCCACTTCCCCAAAGTTTCTTTCCAGAAATTTCATTAGGTTAAATTTCGTGTGCATCAGAATTGTCAAAAACCTTCATATCTGAGTGGAATACCTCTGTTTCAGTAAAAAAAAAAAAAAAGAAGATGCACCTCAAATAATTTTGAGCTTGTAGGGATTCTTCCCATGACTTAGGAGCATAGTGAGAACAAGTCCTTAATTTTTCACTGGAATCAGCACTCGCAGTGAAAATTTCATCTAGAACTGAAGGCTTTGTACAAGAAGAAATAATTTTAGTTTCTATTAATATTCAAGTATATTTGAATTAGATAACACCAACATAGTAGAAAAATTATGTGTAAACGTTTATTTTTTCATTTACCAAGACAGATATATCATACCTTTAACCGTGAATGTTCCTTTTATCTTTGAAGAAATTAGCAGATGTTTTACAGTTGTAGCAAGAAAACTTATTTATAATTGTTATTCTCTACCTGTATGAGCTCATAATGCTTACAATAAATCTACTTTTTTTTTTTTCCCCCTGCAAGATATCATTATCAAGCCATGATATCAAATAGCTTAAAAATTATGGAATATTTTCAGGCAATGATAGGATATGCAATCATATTTTACAATCCAATAAAAAATAACTAGGCAACATCTCTTTTATAGATAAAGCATTGTATCTTTATCGTAATATCATTACCCCAAAACATCTAAACTCTATTTTACTAGCAAATTTTGGATATAGCCCAGAACAATTATGCTGCTTGGATACACGGTATTGAAATTCTCTCTGACTTTCTGTAGCTGCTCTCTTCTGATTTAGAATTCTATTACAAAACATGAAAGCACTACTAACCAACACCATATTTGATAGTTGTGCAAATGCTGTCGTTTAGTTAAATGTTTGCATCACATACTGGTACCATATACCACTGTAAGTGAAGAACAGGTTTGAGACTAATGAAATTGAGCAACCAGTCTATGGGACCCAATGTCATGCAGGTATGCAAGTGTTCTGATGGAACTGGCTGATGTTGTTGCCAAATATCATATTTAAAAAGTTGTGGCATTAAGATAATGTCCCCAAGGACTGGAAAAAGGGTAACATACATCCTATTTTTAAAAAAGAGAGAAAGGAAGATCCAGGGAGCTACAAGTCAGTGAGCCTCACCCCTGTGCATGCTAAGTTCATGAAGCAGACTCTCACTGAGAAAACGTTTAAGCACATCCAAGACAAGGAGGTGATCTGAGATAGCCAGCATGTCTTTATCAAGGGAAAATTGTGCTGACCAATCTGGTGCCTTCCGTGATGGAGTGACTGCAATGTTTGACAAGAGATGACCAACCTAAAATTCTGTAAGGCCTTCAACATGGTCCCACTTCGCATTCTTATCTCTAGGTTGGAGAGACATGCATTGGTAAGGTGGACTATTTGGTGGATATGAACTTGACTGGAAGGACACAGGCAGTGAGTTGTGGTCAATGGCTCTATATCTAGGTGACAAGTGATGTCCCTGGGGTCTGTCTTTGGGTTGGTGCTCTTCAACATCATTATCAACAACATAGACAGCGAGATAGAGTGCACATTCAGTAGGTTTGCAAGTGACCCAAAGCTGGATGGTGCACCTGACACAGTAGAAGAAAAGGATGCCATTCAGAGGGACCTGGACGAACTCGAGAAGTAGGATTATGGGAACTTCTTGAACTTCAAGAGGTCCAAGTGAGGTGTGCTGCACCTGGTTCAGGACAATTCCAGATATGAGCACAGGCTGGGGAAAGAATTCATTGGCTGCAGCTCTGTGAAGAAGAATTTAAAGGTTCTCATGGATGAAATGCTGAACATGAGCCAACAGCATGCTTTAAAGCATGCCAACTCACACCCCAGAAAGCCAACTTCATCCTGGAATCCATCAAGAGATGAATGATCAGTAGGCTGAGAGAGGTGATTCTCCCCGCTACTTATGAGATCTCACCTGGAATATTGCACTCAGATCCTGGTCTTCAGCATGAGAAAGACATGAACATGTTGGAACAAGTCCAGAGAAGGGCCACAAAGATGGTCAGAGGGTTGGAGCCCCTCTCCTGTGGAGGCAGGCTGAGGTAGCTGTGGTTGTTCAGCCTGGAGAAGAGAAGACTCTGGGGACATCTTATAGCCTACTAGCACTTAAAGGGAGCTTATAAAAAAAAAACCGGATTTTTCTTTTTTTTTTTTTTATATGGGAAGATAGTGATTAGACAAGAGGGTATGGTTTTAAACTGTAAGAGAAAAAGTTTAGATTGGAGCTTAAAAAGAAATTCTTTACTTTTGCGGGGGTGAGCCACTGACATAGGTTCACCAGAGAAGCTGTGGATGCCCTATCTCTGGAAGTGTTCAAGTGCAGATTGGATGGGGCTTTGAGGAACCTGGTCTAGTGGGTGCTATCCTTGCCCATGGTGAGACTCTCAGAACTAGATGATATCTAGTTCTAAACCAAACCATTTTATGTTTCTGCAGGTAAGTCAGCTGCAAGTGACCCACCCAAATGGTTGCAATATTTAGGCTCTATGTCCCAAAAATACAGATCTGTAATATTCTCTCTGTCTTTATTTGATTTTTTTGTTTGTTTGGGTTTTTTTTAAGACAAGTCTCCCTCTTTAAGAACTGAAGGAAGCAAAACTGTCATCTCAGCAATATTTGTTTCTTTGGTAAAACAGTTCAACATATACATAGGAAAAACTGTCTGCTTCTGCACGTGCATAGTATCTTACAAATATATATATATAAAAAACATATATATGTGTATATATGTATGTGTTTGGAGTTTTTTTAATGACAACTGTAACAGTGAGATGAGTATCATGAAAGAAGATGGAGAAAAAATCATGACAGTTACATTTAAGGAATAAGGAACTATACTGAATTGTATAAGGATTATATTAAAAGTCACAGACAATCAGTAAAGATATCAGTAGGGATCTCTTGCATATAATACAATGTAAAAGGGTCCCACTGTTTCAGAGAAAACCTTACATTTTGTAAATGTCTTAATTTTCTAGATTTTTCCTATTCCCAGTCATCAGGTTCCTAATTTGTTATCAATAACAATAATGTTCTTATAATAGATCATGAGAGTTAGCATTCTGCAGCAAACTCAATTTCATTCTGTTGTTGCATTGAAATATGATATATGTATGTCAAATGAAAATCTGATAGCTGTAGACTAGTCAGTAGACCTAGATCTTCAGAATCTTTTGCAGCATTCTACATCACTTCAAAAAAGTTGAACATGACATTTCAAAGCACTACACAACATACTACTAGCTTAATAATCATTAAAAGTTTACTGAAATCCCTCAAAAATAAAAGGACATCATAATTCAGACATTGTTTTGAATAGCAATACTGCAATGTCTGCTTGTTTTTATTAGATACTGGCACAGTAAATGATGCTGTTATCAAGACTGATTGCACTCCTTGCAGAGTTGATTCTGCTAAAAATATTTATTGATTAATAGAAAAGAGTTGGGAGAAAATGGCAGTAAAAAAACAGGAAAGAAAAAGCATTGAGTTGATTCAGAGTTTCATGTGTAAAAAGACACAAGGAAATATTTGTTCACTTCAGAGATATTTTTCTTCTTAAAAACTTTTTTTAAATTATTTTCTTAAAGTCTGGGATTTCTAAAAGTAGAAATTTCCTGCAGCAATGAATGGACCATGATATTCTGAATCTCATTTGCAGTGAGGATATTCCTCAGTCCTATGGACTCAGGGAAGATTCTATTTTAGATTTTATTGTAGCTTCATATTTGCAAAGAAGGTTAAGAAATTCTCAGGCTCATGAATTGCTGCTCTTCCTTATTGGAAGTAATAGTTTTGTAGATTCTTAAATGGTCTTAGGAATTCTATAAATATACAAATGGAACATAAATTCTTCAAATTAAAAATAAAGAAAATATTACTTGTAGCTAATGTTAATGCTAAATAATAACGTACTGTGGAAAATAAAGAAACCCGCATAACTCTGACATGATGTCATTTGATTTGTTCTATTTGCATGTTTTTTCTCCTCTGCATAAGAAGGTTATCGCTAGGAATTGTAATTTTGCAAGATTAAATAAAATGTTAAGTTAGCATCATTTCAGAATTTATTTTATTTCAGATTCTCTTGCTTTACTCGGAACCACAGGACCAACTAAATGCTATTATCTACAAAGGGGAACCTGAATTTTGATACAGTTGTGGCTCCTTACTACAGAATTTTAGGATACAGATATATTTCATCCTGTCACTCTTACCAAAACAATGATATTAACTCACTGTTAGTGTGTAAGTTCCACACTGTAGTTCTGTGGATCCTAATATCCAGTGAAACTAAGATTATAAAGAATGTTTCCAGAATGTTTGTACATGGATAAGTTTGTTTTGATTTTGTCTTTCTATGTTTAGAGTACTGTTTTGTCTTTTCACACTATGCTGTATAGACAGATTTTGGTAGCAGGGTCGTGGCTTCTGTGAGAAGCAGCCAGAAGCTTCCCCATGTCTGTCAAAGCCAATTCCAGCTGTCTCTAAGATGAACCTGATGCTGTCCAAGGATGAGCCCATCAGCAATGATGGGAGTGCCTCTGGGATAACAGATGTAAGGGAAAAAAGAGCTGTCCAATATCAGCCAGAGAGCAGAGCGAGAATATGTGAGAGGAACAACTCTGCAGACACCAAAGTCAGTGGAGAAGGGGGGGAAGGTGATGCTGCAGCCACTGGAGCCAAGATTCCCCTGCAGCCTTGGTGAGGCAGCTGTGCTCCTGCAGCCCAGGAGGACCACAGTGAGCAGACATCCCTGTGCTGGAGACCGTGGAAACCCGAAGGTGACAGTGACCTTGTGGGAAGCCCACACTGGAGCAGCGTCCTGGCAGGACCTGTGGGCCCATAGAGAGAGGAGCAGACCTACTGGCAGGACCTAGGACCTGGCAGGGAAACCATGCTGCAGCAGCCTGCTCCTGAAGGACTGCACCCTGTGGATTGAATCCATGCTGGAGAGGTTTGTAAAGAACTGGCTCCTGTGCGAGGGACTCACACTGGAGAAATTCATGGAGAGCTGCCTCTGTGAGAGGAAATCCACTCTGGAGAAGATTGTAAGGAGGGAGCAGCAGTAGAGACAGAGCGTGATGAACTGACCACATCCACCAGTCCCTGTCCTGCTGAGCTACCTGGGGGGAAGAAGCAGAAAATCAGGAGGGAAGTTGAGCTGGGGAGAAAAGGAGCTGGATGGGAGAAAACATGTTTTAAGAGTCTTTATTTATCATTACCCTACTCTGATTTGATTGCAATACATTAAATTAATTTCCCTAACCCGAGCCTAGTTTGCCTGTGACAGTGATTGGCAAGTGATCTCTCCCTGCCCAGGGATCTCAACCAAAGACCCTTTTGTTGTATCTTCTTCCCCTGCCCAGCTGACGAGGGCAGTGATAGAGCAGGCCACCATATATGCATAATTAAACAATAAATTATTAAAGGAAAATTCAGCTAAAAATACTTTTTTAAATGAGCAATAACACACCCCCAATCCCTCTTCCGCCTCCCTCCCACTCCTCCCCAATTATAGAAAAATACAGATTGTGTCAGATTTCATTATCATTGGGCAGAATGACGAATTTATGGATAGTGCTGCCAGACCTGATCCTGAGCCCATATTTCTGGCTCTGGATTCTGGATCCTTTGCAAGCAAGGACAGTTCTCTGTCCTGTTTTTATGTGACTCCTCAGCTCCCCATGCAGAGCAGCCAGCCCTTTCTGTTTGCTTCCAGTTACAGCAAATTATCATCATCTCTCCCTCATTTGGCACTGGAGGAGGATGATGGCCTTTATGGAACAAGTTTCTTCAACCTTAGTCCTGGGTTCCACCTGAGAGTTTTTCATAAGTTTTCTCACAAATCTGCTTACTTCTCATCATCTCTCAGCAGACTGGCAAATGTTTGTAAAATCTTTGCTATGGCATTTATAGTGCTTCAGCTGAAGCAGGTGAGGCCTCACTGATCGCTGGCCACCAGCCACCAATCCAAATAACATAAAAACAGCTGAACCTAAGGCAAGCCCTGCCCTGTCAGGTCTGTGAAACGAGAGTTCTCCTTTGTTTTCATTTACTGCTAAGTTGTCCTTCTTTGCTTTTTTTGTTTGCTTTATTTTTTATTTCCTTCACAGAATAGCAGCAGTTTTGTTTGGAAGAAATCTCTGGAAGTTGTTTGATCCAACATCCAGTCTCTAATAGAATTGTTGTCAACATGAGATGTTCCATAGCTGTAAGCAGTGTCCCCCTTGACCCCACCTCCTTCTGACTGATCAAGGTCAGCAGGCTCAGTCTCTAGTTCTAAGTGATGGCCTGAAAGCCCCTGACCATTCAGACGTGACTTTGACATTTTTTGTTCCTTTTCTTGTTTGCTGGTTTTGGCCATGACATATGTTTCTCCCACATACACTGTGGTCACTGTTTCAGAGCATCTCTTGAACTCTAACCCTTCGCATTGGAATGAATAAATCAAGGCCCCTGGGAACACCATGGCAATCCTTCACTAGACACTCTCAAGAGTCTTGAAATTTCTCTTCAGGCAGAGGCTCAAATATTGTCTGCTTTGGAGGGACATGGAATATTTATTTTTCATTCTGTTTTTTTTTTATGTGAACATGCTACATGAAGGCAATTTGTGTTCTGTGTGCTCATAAATAATTTCTTTCATTTCTTGGTCTTCTAACTAGCATATATAAGACATTTTGTGGGCAACTTCATCTTGAATAGACCAAATCTAAAAGCATTCCACTGCTTTGGAAAGTGATCACTAAGGCCTGAGCATAAAGGAATATTACAGCAATGAGTAATCAATAGAAATTGAACACAATTTCAAAATATTTTCTATAGGAACTTCAAAATTATACGATATAGTAATTTAAAGGAGTGATTTTGTGAAATAGTGTTTAAATTCTTAATTTCATAAAAATTTATGTTACAGATAACTCATGTAAAATCTACCAAATTATTTCACTTTATTATATGTGTTTCTTAAAATTTTATATGTCTGAGCTTTGCTAATTTTTATTTTTTCGTTCATTTGAGCTGGTAGGAAGAAGAAATGTGCTTCCTATAAGTAACTGCTGTTTTCCTCTATGCCCATGAGCACTATATTAAAAAAAAAAAAAATGCCTGGATACATCTTCTTGTAAGTTTTATCTGCATTTTGAATTTGGATTTCCAGTTCATTATAATTTGCTCTTACTGATTTCAGAGGAAAAAAAAAAAACAAAAACAAAACAACAGATTTATGTTATATTGCTGGAAATTAGTGTTCACATTAAGAAAATCCAAAACATAAACCCATTGTATGCTTGGGTATAATTTCAATATTTTAAACTTCATTATCTTTACAATTCCAGTGCAAAAAAAACCCATATCTGATAGTTGTGCAAATGTTGGTTGGTTAGTTAAACTTTTGTTTCTCTTGTCTTTTGCTGTTTGAAGTTTTGCCTTACCTACTCCTACAATATAAACAAAGGTTTCAGAGCCTGCCCCAAAACCAGCTGCAGTCAGATGAAAAGGATGCATGAGTTTCAAAACACAATAAGAAAACTAGTTTTGTGATAAGTGTGTCAACTTCTCTTTCAGTTTTGTACTACGAGCCAAATACATGACCAGATCATATAATATTACTGGCAGCAAAAGGACACATGGCTTAACTGGATAAATACATGAAAAACATTAAAATCCGAGGACAGGAAGATAAGGTCTTTCTTTTACATGGGTCTCACAGTTTTTCAGGATTGCTAGAGTGGGTTTTTTTACAAGATTAGTCCTTCTCTAGGATAGTACAATTCTGTCTTATCCAGTCTATTACTAGAAACCTGAAAAAACGTGCCTTTAAATGTTATTTTCTAATAGAAAACCTAATCAACCCTAAAAAGATTTATAAAAAACACCCAGTTTTCTTGAAGACAGAAGACAATTACAAAATCTGACTCATTAAAAATTTGCCTGAAGTAACTTCCTATCCTGCCTTGTCCTAGAACTGTATCAGGGGCTGTAGACAAGAGTTCTATTTGATTGATTTAGCATCATCAGTGCTGTAGAAGTGCCCCAAGGAGTTAACTGTGTTCATTAGGTGCTTGCAAAGACTAATGTTCTGCAATATTCAAATGGACTTTTGCATGAATAAATGCAAAACCTCTCATTTCTCAGGTCTCTCTATACCAGAAAATGTAATTAACAAAATCCCATATTCTTATATTTTAAAAAATGACTACTTTTATAACTAAGGTGCTGTGGTGGATTGTTCTCACCCAGCAGCTGAGCATCCTCAGAATGACTTACCCACTGCCCTCTCCTGTGAGCTGAAGAGAAATTAGCAAAAAAAAAAAAAAAAAAANAGCAAAAAAAAAAAAAAAAAAGCAAGAAGATTGAAACAGAAACTACCTGTGTAAGCAAAGTGAATACTCCTTGGTCAGTTAAGGAGCATTGGCTGTCCTCCTGCCTGTCTCCTGGCTGCTTTGTTTTTCACTTTCAGCCTAATTATTGGATGAGAGGGCAAGAACAGCAGGAAAAGTAAAAAGCATTTATTGTTAACATTTTTACTAACAAATACAAAACATTAAGTGTTAGCAGTGTTATATAGGTGTTAGCACCTATATAAGGTGCTAAAAAGCAATACAATCCTACTCTGATCCAGTGAAGTCCATGCCTTTTATTCCATATCATTTGTACATTTTCAGGTCCTGCACTGTTTAATACATGAACCACTATCATCTTCCCTGTCTTTGATGTGATACCATTCTCCTTATCTGTGGTCTGCCACCGTGGAATGAATGTCCATGAAAACTGATTCTATTTAGTCCAACTTGAGCTCCATCTGTTATGGTGGTCACTTAGGACAGGAGAAATAGCATAGACTAGATTTTAGCAAGAAGTTTTTATTGTGAGTGTGGTAGACAACAGGAAAGGTTTCCCAGAGATGTGCTGTGTATGCCCCAACTCTAAAACTGTTCAAGGCCAGATTCTATGTGGCCTTGGTTAATCAGATCTAGTGGGTGGCCCCTGTCCCTGATCATTCTGGCCAAGAAGACCAGAACTAGATGATCCCTAATGCCTCTTCCAACCTACAACTTTCTGTGATTCTGTGTTTAAAACTTTTATGTCAGTTTCTCCTTTCTCTGTTTTTGTATGGAGAATGTGTGTAATGTTTATTTATAGCTGCATAAAAATAGGTTGGTTCATTGAGTTCAGGTCCCTAGGAAGATAGTTTTCACTTTGAGTAGGTTTTATTTCTTATTGTTCCAGAATTATAACCAACTAACCTGTACTGAAATATGGTGTCAACATTATCCCTCAAATTAGTGGCTTAAACCTATAGTGTTTTAAAATCAATTTTAAATTACTCTGAAGCATCTCTTTGAAAACAATAAACTTTCATGAACTTCATTAACAGCTTAACTATTTTCAGATTTTTTCTTTTCCCCAGGTAANTTTTTTTTGGTGTTTTGAAGGCATCTCAGATACAGTAATACAGTCAAAATCTGACAATCTGCAGAAACATTTGAGAGAAGACAGCTATTATTCAGGAGTCAAATGCACAGTGATTAAAACTATCTGAAAGAGCTTTCTCGCAGATAATGGAAAACTTATCTAGTTACTTACCTTTGTGCTGTTTCCTCACCCTACAAATAAAAATAAAATAAAATAAAATAAAATAAAATAAAATAAAATAAAATAAAATAAAATAAAATAAAAAGACAAAAATTAAAGTGTAGAATATATGTTATTTTAATAAAAGACCAACACTGGAAGAGATATTCTAGGCATAACAGACAGCTTGCAAATAATTGAATAAAGGGTGTCTAATTTAGGACAGAGAATGCACAAAAAAGAATTAAAGAGAAGTTATATAAAAATCCTTGAAAGTCTTATGGATTGGAACAATGTTGCTATGTCTGTGTTACATTTAGGATATTAAAAAAAATTAAAATCTATTTTTGTTCCCTCCAACTTAACTGATACTGTATCTTCTGAAGTACTCATAATGATCAATATTGTCAAATGCCTCATTTTTGCTAATGAGTTAAACATCAAAAAAGTGTCCTCATTTCTTCTGATAAGCAGGTCCTTCCAAGTCACCTGTACTGAGATATATAAAAGCTACATCAAAGTGATCAGTATTCATTAAGCACTTTCAGTAGTCATGCTGTTCTATATTTTTGTAGACTATTAATACATTGAATAATGGTAATTATCCTTTTAGTGTAGTATATGGATATGATAAACACAGTGCTCAAGATCAGTAGAGTATGATTTGCAATTCCAGGTCCCAGTGTCCCAGTTTACATCTCAGATAAGAGCTCAAATATTTTTCCTTTACTTTTTTGTTTTTACTTTTGGGGTAGTTTTGTTTTGCTTTTCCCACCATAGCACATCTGTCTTCACTTTATACTTTACCTTTTATAAGAAATTACATGAACCAAAATTATTTATTCTTACAAGAAACGTTATAAACAATTAGTTGTTTCTATGTTAAGTTTGATTTTTGTTTTCCCTTACAATCCTAATACTTATGCAAATGAAAGAAGTTCCTATTAAGCTGTTTTCTTCTCAAAAACTGTGATATGACCCTTTACTCTCTGATTATGAAAAGCTGGGTTATAGGTAAATGTTTACAATTCTCTGACACAGACATTGTTGGTAGGTCTGCTGAGGAAAAAAAATATTGTACATTGAAGCAAAAAGTAAAGATGATAAAAGCTGGTAGAAAATTTACAACTCATAAGCTAGAAAAGAAGAAAACATCTTTCTAAAAATAGTAATTTGATCTGGTATTGCACCTAATAAATGCAATAGTTGGGAAGGAAAACATTTTTAGAGATACCTACATATACTACTATTTTGTATGCAACCTTTCAAATAATTTTAACATTTTGCTCTTTGCAGACTGTTTGTAAGAGAGTTGGAATTCTATGTGAAATGTGACCTTTTGACAAAACAAATAATCATAATAATTACATTTTTTTATCCAGAAAAGACCTGTTTTCTAGAGCTGTGTTAATTTCTGAGACTGGCTTTTTTAAGTAGTACTATGCTGATAGACTTTCCTTTCGCCAATTAAGGACTTCATTGCTGTGCAGCATAATCATCTCACAGAAAGGTCTCTATGCTGATGAAGTGCTTTTCATGAAATGTATGAGAAGTAATTTTTTTAAGGTCTTTGGGTTTGAATTTTTATTTTTCTCCTGTATTTTCCTGCTCCACACAGTAAAAAAAAAAAAAAGGGGTCTTTTTAAACAGCATCTTTTTTTCATCAATCTTTTCATTCTTCTAGCCTTGAGAATTCTTATATTGTTTAAGATCCTTGCACTGTAACTAGTATTGCATTCAAAACCATTGCACAGGAAAAGAGAACACACCACATGTACAGAGCAAAGGATACACTCAGTCTAGACAATGGTCTAATGGTATTGCAGAAGACTATCATTATTGCCGTCAAAATGGTTAAATCACTGTTAAATCACTGTAAAGCCTTGTTTCTTTCACCAGAAGCAGCAAAAATCACATTCCCTGAGGTACATGAGAACAAGCCTCACACCCTAAAGACCAGTAGCTTCATGTTAACTTCAGGAAAAAGGATCAGGTGGGAATTAAATACCAGACCATTATCCAAAGTGCTCAAATGAAAAGGGGGTTTTCAAATAAGTATGACTCAACATGGAATAAAAAAGGAATCATCAATATGAAATGTAACAATTTGCCCCTTACTGGTTTAAAATTGGCATTCCAGTTTCTATTCAATTTAGCTAATATTGTATTCAGCACAGTGACCATTGCTGCCTCTGTGTGTTGTCAATATTTTTCTGTTTCTGCATTGTTAGAATTGTTACTTATTTCTTTGAAGATGGCTAGGAAAAAAGAGGAGGAAAACATATTTGCAAATATTCAGTTTTTAGGTCTTGCATTTATGAAAGGACAACTCTGATAAATGGCTTTTTAAAAAGAACTGTCATTGGTATCGCCTTTTGACATCAACAACCTTCTTAGTTAATAGCTCAGGTTTGTTGCAGATGTTATGTGGTCCACAGAGATGATTTTAATGGACATTATCTTCTATAGATATAACATATAATGGTCACTGTTTTTCTGCATTATGATCCAAAATATATGAGAATAAACCTTCCTCATACCCCTTCAGAAAATTATTAATCTAGAGCACCAGTAAAAAAGTTGTATGGGATAAGACACACTGGAAGAATATTTGGTAACGCAATAGAAAAATTCATTAGAAGCTACCTGCACTTCATTTTAATATATTAAGTATATCAGTACTATTGAAATCTTTGTGAGTCTTTACATGCCTAAAGTCCTCGTGCATTGTCAGTATTTTAATGTTGTAATTTGGACAAGAGTGTTATTAAAAGACTCAATATCTAAAATATTTGGTTGTTTGGGATTTTTATTTCAATAATGAAAATTAAGAACAAAGAAACCATAACACATTTCCAAAGAGGTTTTTTGTCCTTAACTGAAATTCTTTTACTTATTTTGAATCCATTCAATGTGTGATACTTGTGATCAAATTTAATAGATTACAAAGAAAACTACTTCAATATGCTTATTCAAAATAATGTTTCTAAAATAAAATATTTCTGCTTGCTTTTGTGATTAAAGACTTGTACAGATAAACAACAACATTAAAAAAAAAAAAAAAAAAAGAAAAAAAAAAAAAGAAAACCCCAAATTCAAACCCTACAAATATTCAAAAGAACCATAGCAGGTCAAAGAAGCCCAAAACCTAATCAAAGCAATTGGTGTGTCAGTCACACTGAAGCAAAGATACCCATGGGCTGGAAATGAGATCCACAGGGTGACTTAAAGGAGACAGCTCTCAGGGTCCCTTTTCAAAATGAGAGTGGTCATTTCCTGACAGTGTGGGATATTTTATGAGATGCAAGGGAAGGCCTGGGATTATACAAGACTTTCTGTGTGAGGTTTAGAAGATAAACCAAAGATGGGGAAAAGGAGGGATCAAAGTGGTTTGGGGAGGAAAACAGGTGGTAAAACACATAAGGAGATAAAAGGGACTGGGCTGCATGTAAATGTTGCTGATCAGAATGCTTGTCTGGCCATGCCTGCACCTCTCATAGCAATCTGTCCTCCATTATTAACTGTTTGTCTGGATCAAGGGATCTCTTTTGTGCGTGCAGATGCATGTATGGGTGTCTGAGAGTCAGTGCCAAGTAACACAGGCCTTGTGTATCTGTGGTGCCAGAGATGTAAATACTGTGTAGGTAGATACCAATGCATATTCACTAGCTAAAAAAACACCACGGCAACTGACAAATAGGATAAGACACCTAGGAGCTGTTGTATTGAAATATTTCTAAATCTGTGTTGGATACTGGAGAGAATAAATTCTGGAAGTTGGTTATTAGAGTGGCCAAGAAGTCCAGATCAGATTATTGGTCTCCTAGCCAATGAAGAGACCTGTTTATGTGTGTCTTTGTACCTGGTGCATATGAAGATGATAATGCAAGAGATATCTCTGGAAAATATTTTTTTTAATAGCTAAAATCCATTCATACCACAGAGGAGAATGGGAAGAATATAAAGAATATGATTTCTGTATATGCTGTGAGTCTCCAGCTGTGAAATGGCAGCTTTCCTAATATTAGAAATGGAATATTGAACTGTATGTATGTATGTATGTATGCATGTATGTATATATGTATGCATGTATATATACATTCCATCAGGATAAAAGTTACAATTTGTATATCATTCATCATATACTAAGACATACATCTCAGGAAGCTGAGATGGTTCTTTTGAGAACACATTCTCTCTTCTCTCCTTTCTGTCATCAATGACACCTACAGGTTGGTCAAAGCCACTCATTCACAGACTTGGCTACACTGAATGTTAGACTGCTAAAGTGAATCATACCTTAACGTAAGGGAAATTGTACAGTGGTGTATGTTTTTCTTTACTTTTGTTCACACATTTATTGTTATCAATTTAAGAGTTATATATTGGCATAGAGTCCAGAAAAATTGTGAATATTTTCTACAATTCATTCTTCACATTAATATAAATATGTGTAATTGTTAATAGTGATGGTCTAAAATTTCTGTACTAATTAAGAATGAAGGGGTCATTTGTTTGTTTGTTTGTTTGTTTGTTTTTCCTTATTCTCAGATTTAACTTTTGAAGGCCTTTCCAAGAGTTTGGAAGCATTTGGTTGGGTTTGTGCTCTAATTCTTTCTGAATCAGGTATCTTTTCTGTACTCTAATGCTGTTTAAAGATCCATAGATCTTAGCACACTTTCTTAAGAACTGAGTACTAAAATAACATTAATTCTCTGGAGTCATAATTACCTGGTAGAGTGCTGGGCAAAAGAGTCATAAAAAATAAAGTGTTGAAGCATACCCTGCAGATTTTCAGGGTAAGAGCTACCAAAGTCAAACAGCTTTCTTCCTTTGTGTTTCCAGGAAGGGGGTGGGGGTGTGGGGACATCTTTTTTTTTTTTTTTTTTTCTTTTATGATATCTTTGCACTATAAATTCACAGGAATATTTGGTGTGATTTTAGTGAACTGTGATGATGTGTATTCATATTGCACAGTTTTTGTGGTAACAATATTTGAAGGAATTCCTAGCAAGAAGAAAGATTTTTACCATGTATATGTGGAAAAAATATGTAAAGCAAAAATAATTAATCTGTTACATCTAGGGAAAAATGCAATGTTTATCTAAATGGGGGTGCTGCATAGGTAGCAAATTTAATGTAAGAACATTCACTGCACTGATGGGCGTAAAAGGAGAATTTTGCATGTCTCTTTTTGGCTGAATCAGATCTTTGAGTTCCAATTAAAATACCAGGCAGCAAATAAAAATGAAAATGTGTGCAATGAGGGGATAAGGAGAAAGACAATACAAAATTTCTGGTTTTTTTTTTTTTTTTTTT
>PYHW01010703.1:1023055-1047108 GCA_013186435.1 Turdus rufiventris
TATTTTAGTCTAAACCTACCCTCTTTTAGTTTAAAACCATTACCCTATCACTACAGATGCTACAATGTAGTGTGTCCCCATGTTTCTTGCAAGCCACCTTGAATTGTTGAAAGGCCACAATCATCTTCCCAGAACCTTCATTTCTCTGGGATGGACAAGCCCATCTCTCTCAGCCTCTCTCTCCTAGCATACCCAAATGATTTGGAGGGCTTGGACTTGATTATTCTGTGAATGAGTGAGTGAGTAAGGGCAACATGGTAATAGAGACTGTTGGGTGAACTGGAAAGGGGTGAAAGAGAACAGGGAAAATCTCAGTGTTTTTTTCAGTTCAACAGCATATTGTCTGAAATTTTTTGAAATTGCGTGTTTTAACAGAACTAATCTTTATGTTAGAAGTATTTATATATTCATGTATATTTATAAAATATGTCCCTTTATCTTTGAAGAACTTTTCTTTATGTCTAGAGTTATCTGAAATACTTGTTCTATCCCATGGCACCACACTCTTATCTTTAAGGAACAGTGATGATAATGTTCTTGGCAATCTAACACTTTTTAATCTTAATTGGTTTCAGCTTTCCAGGTACTGGGGACCTGGGGTTTAAGTTGGGTTTTTATTATTTTTAAGAACATTTAAATTTATTTTTTTAATATTTGTTATCATTGTTCTCAATCAAAACATGGCAGAAACAACGGAAAAATAAATATTATCAACATTTAGATTTCTTCATAGCATAGGCTTTTAAGTATTCAATGAGATATTCAGTACTAGTCAAAATCACCACTGCAATTTAAATTATCCTATCACTTTTAAAGACAAGCCAGAGCTTGAAAGTATGAATGGAAATCTGGAACTTCTGCTGACAGTTCGGTCAATCCATGCTCTCAAAGAAAATTTCTGGAAAGAAAAATTTTGTCAAACAATATTTTACTTCATGCTAAGTCTGTTATAAATGGACTAAGGAATAAAACTATTAATAAAAAGAATTATGTTAATATGGAAACTTTCTAATTTTCATACTTATATAATTGTAAAGTAAACAGAGATATCACATATTTTTTGCAATGATTGAACAATAAAGTTTTAAGAAAACAGTAAAATATGCTTGCTATTTGTTCTGTGACTGTTATCTGTTTATTGTGATTGTGTTACCAGCTATATTTAGAAGGTGAAAATAAACAGGAACTCTTACATAGATAACTTTGTCATGCAAAAACAAAAGCCAACATGCAAAAAGTTTTATATTCTAAATTAACTGCATGAGCTTCAAAGCCATAAAAGTACTAAAATATTTTTTTGAATATTTGAGTTCTTACAAATAGTACCTAAAACACTACATAGCTTTTCTCAAATCACTTAGGTTTAAGAATGAGACATAAAGTAAAAGATATTCTGTGTGTATTTATTGTGGTATTTTTACAAATACAGAATGGAGAACAGTTACATAATTTTACAGAAATGTAGGAATGAGGTAACCTATTTGTGCAACAAACCTCCCAGTAATTAAATAATTTATTTTCTAAAGTTTTTCCATCAAGAATAAAATGTTCATCATGTTTTATAAGATCCTTTGCAATGAACATCATGTGTACATAAACTGTGGGGAAATACAGGTTAGACTCATTCTCATATATCAGGTTTCTCTGTTGGACTCTAGATGTGAAAAATAAAAGAATATTCCATTGAAGCCAATGGGCAATTTGGAATTGCATTTCCATGTACTAGAATTTTACCCAGGCTCTGTGATGTCAAACTAACCCCTAATTTTATTCCACCAACCATAAAGAAGGACGGTCTCTCATACAACCTCAACAATTGATGAATGGCTACATTTTATTCTCCAATGATATTGCAATTCATCTCACTGAGGTGATGTAAACAATCACTAGAAGGGTCTGTTCCTTTATTGCATTCCAGGTCAAATGCTGGAAATAACATAGGTTCATGGGAAATTCAGGTTGGACAGGGCCTCGGGATTCCCAAAACTCCGTGAAGTCAGAATCAAGCTGCTCAAGTTATGATCTGTCTAGGTCTCAAAAACCTTCAAAGATAAAAATTGCACATATCTTATGAAATCCTCTTCTGGTGCCTGACTGTTCTCATAAAGTTTCTCAGTTTCACTTGTTTCAGTGTATGACTGCTATTTCCCATTTTCTCACCATGCACTAATGAAGAGACGCTCTCTCAGTCCTGGTAAGCTCTTCTCAATAACATTCTCCGTAGCTGGAGGGCTGCTGTTAGATCCTGCTGTTGTCTTTTCTCCAGACTCAACAAGCCCAGCTTTAGTAGCTTCTCCTCAAAGAGCAGATTCTCCAGCCCCAGACCATCATGGTGTCTTTCCACCAACTTCACCCATGTTTGTAAGTGTATTTTCTCTGTTAGGTCCCCCCAAAACTGGGTGCAGGAGTCTAAACATGGCTCCACAAGTGCTGTGGAGCTTGCCTTGATCTACTGCCTATGTTCCTATTACTGCAGCCTGGGTTGCTCTTGACCTTCCTCATAGCCAGGGTACACTGCTGGCTCATACCCAGCTTGTAATCCGCTTGCAATCCTTGTGGCTTATTCCTTTGGCCTAGTTAGGTCCCTCTGGATGGCAGACTTACCCTCAAATATTTTGATGGGCCTGCCCTTCAATTTGCAGTCCTATAGAACTTGGCTGCAGGAATTCATTTATTTCCAATTATGTTTTTCTGTGTCCCTTAGCTGGTTTTGTGATAAATATTAAAGTACATGGTTTGTGAAATAGAAAGTTGCATCCCTAGTAATTTGAATAACTGAGAAAGTTTCTCTTTTGGACACAGGGTGAGAAAAAATACAGGAAACAGAAAAAATCCAGTGACAAGCTAATGTGTTACCTAAAGCAAAGAGTTAGATGGAATATTTACAAATATAAATGATAAAACGTCCCCTACCCTTCCCCAGTACTACCAAATATGTGCATTTTTCATCTTGATTCTAGACTGAGAAAACTAGGATTATGTAGCTCAGTTTATAATTAATTTGTGGTTTTTTTCAGATCTTAGATGACAAGCTTGGTTTGGAAGGATAATTTTTTCACCATGCCCATGCTCATTGGTAAAGACCTCTATTTTCAAGCAGAATGTATTAATTTAACTTTTAGTTGGACTGTTCTTCAGTCTGTATTCTGAAATGTTTCTTGACTAGCTGTGCAGTCATCTGTTGCTAAGACAGGACAGTAAAGCAGACTACTGCAGTGGTTGTGGAAAATGCCTTTGGTTAAGATTTCAGTCTTATTCAGAAGTAGTTCTGTCACAATTCTAGGCTTTTTCTTACAGTATTTTGTACATGCTTGCATTTTGCTCTGACATATTCAGGAATAGATTAAAATTCTTACATTTAATGGAATTTTTCATTCACTTCACACCTGGCTGTTTTCAATGATTTTGTTTTTGACTTGCTTTTCGATTTTGAAATTAGGAACTTTTGATTCTCTGGAGAGTACTTTGTGTTCCACACTCAATTACATAGAGTTCTGGCATAGGTGCTCATTTATATTTCACATCATTACAAGGCAAGTTTCACATTATTGCTTGATAATATGGAAAATTATGTGTATCCTAACCAATCACTATAAAATTACATTATAATCACAACTATCACAGCAAAATAAAGATTATTTTATATAAACAAGAAAGAAGAATGCAACTGAGATACCTGCTGCTTGAAGAAAATACTGTTTATCACTTTGCATTCTTCACATAGGGTATCACTTTATTATGATGCTAGCCTACTGATATGTGATGCTATTACTCTTTTTCTCCTGTTCTTTTCATTGGGATTAGTGTAATTCACCCCTTCAAAAGCTCTTTTAGAAGCTGCTTGTAGAGGTGATGTAATGAACAGTCACCTAATGCATCCCATTTTTCTCATGTCTCAAGGCCATTCACTGTTAAGATACATTTCCAGTTCAGAAGTTCTGTATCTCAGAAAAATTATGAAGAAAAGCAGGGCAGTAAGAGTTTATAACTATTCCTTCAGAAAGAGACATAATTTCTGAAGAAAATAGTCTTTATAAAATTGTAGCTTTGAAAATATTACTTTACTACACAACTAGAAATGCATTTAGTTTCTAAACTGATTTAATGTATATTTCAATTAATGACTTTATGACTCAGATGTTAAAGGACCAAAGCACAAGATATTTTTACATTTTCTGTCAACTAAAACTCCATTTTAAATTGCTTCCCTTTAACAAATTTTTATTAACATCATTTCAATGAGAAAGAGAACAGGAATATTTTGTGTACTGAAAATAGTGTAGTGATATAATTTGATTGAAATTATTCATGTAACCTCATGAACAGTTTTAAACAGAATTATTTCACAGAATCACAAAATGTTTTACACCTGAAGGGACCTTTGAATGTCGTCTGGTCTACTGTCTAGTTTAAGCAAAGTCAGCTATAGCAGATCATCCAGAGAGCTCAAACAACTCCAAACATGGAGACTCTACAACCTCCCTCAGAAACCTTTGCCGGTTGTCAGTCACTATAATGGTAAAGAACTGCTCCTTGATGTTCAGACTGGATGTCTTTCAGTTGGTGTCCATTGCTTCTTGTTTTGTCACTGTGTGATAAAGAACTTAATTTGGCTCCATATGTTTTACACACTCCCTGCAGATATATTCATACATTGATGAGATTCCCCTTGAGCTTTATCCAGACTAAACAATTCCAGTTCTCTCAGCCTTTCCTCGTATTTGAGGTACTCCAGTCCTGTCATCGTCTATCTGCCCTTGTGCTGGGAATGTTCCAGGAAGTCTATATTTTTTCCTTTAATGTGGGATTCGAAACTAGACATAATAGTCCTGATACAACCTCATCATGCTGAATAAAGACCAAGTATCACTTTCCATGAGATGCTGGCACTGCTGTCATGATAATGCTTTCCTGCAAGGCTATATTGCTGGCTCATATCAAATTTTGTGTCCACCAAGACCCACAGGTCTTTCTGAGAAAAGTAGCTTTCCAGACAGTTTGTCCCCAGAGTATACCATTATCTGCAATGGTTCCTCCCCAGATCCAGAACTTCCCATTTCCCTTTCTTGAACTTCTAAGAAGCTCCCCACAGAATCTTCCAAATGAATCTCTGAAGTGGTTAAAGACTGCTGAAAGTCCTGAAATCTCGCATTTTGACCTGCTCCCTGCTTTCAAGATTTCAAATTCCATGGTCACTGCATCCAAATCTTCTCACTACTTTCATATCCATGTGCTGTTCTTCCACAATCACCTCTGTCAGGAAGCTGTTAGACTAGTCCATAAATTTTCATGGTTGTTTGTGCACTGTTATGTTGTTGTTTCAGCAGATATCCCCCATGAAGACCAGAGCCTGTGAACATGAGACTGTATGAAGACCTCAGCTATTTTTATTGCTTGGTGAGGGACAGCAGCCACAAGCAGTCCATGCCAGAGCAGAGAACTAAGAAGTGGTTGAGGAAAAGAAGCAAGAAGTGGGGAGCAGCAGAAAGAAACCACTAGAGCACAATATCAACCCCCTGCATATCCCATTGTTCACCAAAGAATCTTGGAGGGACTGAGCATAAGACATGATGCAAACAAGAGGAGTTCACACCAGGAGCAGGTAAGGAGATGGGCTCACTGAGATGAATGTGGGCAGGGGCAGAAAAGTGTCTCCTTACCTGTTTGTTTCAATTACTTATATTTCTCTTCAATACCCAAATAATAAATTCACACTTTGACAATAAATTAATTTAAATTAATTGAGTCTGGTTTCACACTAGGTTTCATGGGGTGGGGGGGAAATTAAGGAGGCAGACATGTTGAATAAATGTAATCACTGAGGAAAACTTCGATTATCTTCTGTTTTCCTCTATTCCTGTTATAGAATTCACAATAGTTGTCTAAATAATAAAATACATTCGTTTGTTGCTTTTTATTTTTTTAATCCTCATAGAAGTGCACAGCCTAAGAAATTTCTGATCTCTTTTACAGATGCATCCTATATACATCTGAAATGACAAAACATTATTTATACCATCTAAATAAAAATATGGAAATAAATAATTTATTGGAACTGTCTTGTCATCTTTTAGTATATAAATATTTTCATGTTACATTGAGATACTAATAAAAAATGAAAGAAAAACCAAAATACAGACAACTCAGATACTTGTGTGCAAGTGGGAAAAGAGAAAAATGGTGGATGTTTCAGAACTATTCAAGTCCTGAAAATAACTTGATCTTGATATATACATATAATATACACACATATGTGAGATAAGTTCTGGTACTTCTTCATTTTCTTTGCAGGATACCTTAGAAGGTAGAAAGTGCTTGGAGGGCAAGACTGACAATTCAGTGATAACCTTATAAAGCACAAATCATATCTATATATTTAATTTATAAATATATAATTAATTATAGTTTATTTAATTGTATTAAATTTATATACAATTAACTTACAAATTATTCTTTATTATATAACAGGTATAATATACATCATACATCTAACATATAATGTATATATAAAATATTTATCCAAGGTATACAGATTTTAATAACAAAAACATTGGTACAATAGAAAAGTTGTTTACCTTGGATAATTAAAACTTTGATGTCTTTCAGTAATAATTTTCTTACCAAGAGGTTAAATATTTAATGAGGTATTCCAATAATATAAGTTCTGACTTAAGAACTGAATGCTTTGACCAATGATACAGAAAATCAGTCTTAGAATGTTAACATCAGTATAATCAGAACTCAGATTTCTTGACTCTAAAACATATTACAGTTTCTTATTTATCATAGAAATAGATTGTTTACTTTTTCAGATAATTTGAGATACCAATATAAAACATTTTGCTGACATTCTCTATCTCTGCCTAGCAAAAAACTTATGAAGCCAGCTACTTTATCATCCTTTACATTTGGGGCACTAGGCCATGAACATGGTGTACTCGGCATTACTCACTTGATAACCAATGCTGACTGACAGACTGAAGTAGCTAGAGCCCTGTGGAAGTAATTTGTTTATTAGCTGTGATTTGGACTGAGATTAAATAGACAAAGATGGTTCAAAAGATTAATCCTTCTTATACTCCCTTGAAACGAAATAGAAAATTGACTTGAAGCATATAGGGAAAAATGTTTCTGCCCTTGCCTACCTCACTCATGAGTGTACTAGGTCTGTGTGCAATGGATTTGATTTCATTTATAGCAGCTCTTGTGATGCTGCACTTTGGATCTGTGTCTAATATAGTGTTGATAATACCCCAGTGATTAGACCTTTTCTTCACAGCTCTGGCCTTCCACCACCACCACTCTTTTTAGCAAGTAGGCTGAGGTCAGACTAGAGGTTGGGAGAAAGTGTCTCCAGGGTAACTGACTCAAATTGATCAAAGGGATGCTCCATACTACATGACATCAAGCTTAGCAATAAAAGCTTAGGGAAAGAAGAAGAGAAGACATTAATGGTTATGGTGTTTGTGCTCCCAAATATATATAGATATATAATATCTATATTATGGCCCTGCCTTCCAGTAAGTGGCACATCTGCCTGCTAATGGGAAGTGGAGAATGTCCTTGTTTTGTTTTGCTTCTGCACACAGTTTTTGCTGATGAAATTTATCCTGATCCATGAGTCTTCTTGCCTTCTCCATACAGTTTTTTCCTCAACCTGCAGGACAAGGGACGGAGGGAGAACACGGATGGATGTTTGGCTGTTGGTTAGGGTCAACCAAATCCAGTCAGCACATAAATACTAATTATTTTCAGCCTTTTAGCTAACAATAACAACTATGTAGTAGAAGGAGAGACTGTGTCACACTTCCAATACATCAGCAACACATGGTTTATATTTTCTCTATGTGGTCTACTTTTGTATTTATTAACTCTGTTTTTAATTGACCATTTTATATGAGAGAGATCTAGATCTACATGAGGCTCTAGTGTAATCTTTTTTATTTACCTGTACCTAATTAGATAATTATAAAATTACATTTTTAGAATAGCTCATAGATGATATATTTTTTAAAAATTGGAGTTTATTATTACCTAGAACTGCAGGAAGTGCTTCAAAAGTATGATAAATTTAATGTTTTGCTGAGAAAGGCAAAAGCGCATCTTTGTTTATAAATTATTCTGCAAAGTGAAAAGAAAAATATACTGACAAATATATAAGAAAAAGACTTAAACCAATGTAATTGCAAAATACTTTTTGATTCAGCTACCATGATTGACTAAAATCTGGTATTAGTAGTCTAAAATCATCAGTGTTAACAGAGAAATTCTACATACTGAGAACTTCATGAGCTCCATGGTATGATAAAGATTGGTTTTCCGTTAAATTAATGGCTCTATTTACTAAATATTTTTGTATTTCTTATGCAATTTGGATGATGAAAAATTGGGTAATTTGCAAGCTGGAAATATTTCATGCATCAAATACTTGTATTTCTGCCTATTTACATATGTTATTAAAACAATAAGCAAAGAAGAAAACAATAAGCTTGTATAGCTTTACATTCAAGATATAAAATGGGAAAATTAAGGTTACACATACAAGCCATTGCCTTCATGACTAGCACATAATTAAATTACAATCTATTGGTATTCACATAATAGGGCATTCAGTCATTATGTTCCAGTATTAATATGTTGATCAACCAATTTTTTTCTGAGTCTAAGAAATTTTAGAATGTTAAGATTTATTTATTGGGAAAGATAGATGGATAGATAGATAGATAGATAGATAGATAGATAGATAGGATTAATTTATGGTCATGAAGTCTTAACTGATGCCTTATCTGATAAACATTGGATATCAATAAAAAGTAATGCCAATATACTTATCTTGAAATGGTTTAACTCTAAATAATACAGAACACATATTTTAAGTCATGCTTACCAGAGGCCAATGGCAATGAACTAATTATTATTCACAGTAGAAAAGATAAAAATTTCTCTGAAAGAAGGTTTTAATGATTTTCTTTTTTTTTTTTTAGTTAAAATCTGCCTTGAAAACTAAGAATGCTTTTGTGGTTACTGACATGATCTGAGAAATTTTAATACCAATGCAAAAGTATCTGTTAAAATTGCCATTCTTGTTAAAAAAATGTCCATTAATGGTATATTACTGATGTCTTTATTAATTTTACAGACACTTCTGCACTGACTTTTTTTAACCTGCAATTAAAAAAACCAAAACCTACATATTTGAAGATATAATGTGCATTTTTTCAGTATCCCAGCATTACAAGAATTTAATTAATTCTGTTTTAAAAGTACTAAAGGTTATTAGAGTTGCAAACTCCATGAGAAAATCAAAGGTATCTGGCCAGGCTACATAGGTGGAACTAGACCAACATCTTGAGCTCAACAAGATCAAGCGTCAGGTTCTAGACTTTGGCCAAAACAATCCCATGCAGTGCTACAGGCTGGGGGCAGAGTGGCTGTAAAGCTGTAAAGCTGCAGAAAAGCATGTGGGGATGCTGGCAGACAGTTGGTTGAACATGAGCCAGCTGCGCCCAGGTGCCCAAGAAGGTCAATGGCATCCTGGCCAATATCAAGAGTACCGTGGCCAACAGGAAGTGATTATTCCTCTGTAGCAGCACTGCTGAGGCCACACCTTGAGTACTGAACCCTGTTCTGGGCACCTTGATTCAGAAAGGACACTGAGGTGCTGCAGCAGGTCGAGAGAAGGGCAAAAACACTGGTGGAGAATCTGGAGCGTATATCCTATGAGAAGTGGCTAAGGAGCTGGGACAGTTAAACCTGAGAAAAGGAGGCTCAGGAGTGACCTTATCACTCTCCCTAACTGCCTGAAAGGAGGCTGTAATCCTGTGGGAATCAGATGCCTCTCCCAGGCAATTAGTAATAGGACACAGCAGTAACCTGCGCAAGGGGAGGTTTAAGTTGGACATCAGGAAGAAATTCTTAACAGAGAGGATGATTAGAAGCTATTCCAAGCTACTGGAATTGGTTTCCCAGGGAGATGGTGGAGTAACCATCCCCAGTGTTTAAGGAAAGACTGGATGAAGGACACAGTGCCATGGTCTGGTTGACAAGGCGGTGTTGGGTTGCAGCTTGGACTCGATGATCTCAGAGATTTTTTTCCAACCTAATTGATTCTTTGATTCTGAAAAGAAGACCTTTTCTAAAAAAAAAAAAATATTATATTTTACAATGTAAAATTATTTTTTGGCCAAAAGCCAATTGTTATTTCAAATACATTCTAATTCTCAATAGGCTAGACATTTGTGTGTTGGAAACAATTTCATGTTCATGTATATGAAATCAGATAAACTACAAACTCAGATTCTCATGTGTGGGTAAATCCTGGAGGTAGCTCTTTTGTTGTATTTTATTTTAGAAGACCAGATAGAAGAAGTTGTTTTTCTCTATGAAATGTTCAGTCATTTGGAGACTTAGAAATAATATTTGGATTATATCTTAAATATTCAAATTTTTGCCACTACATGAGGACAATCATTAGAATATAATGCAATATTTTAGTAAAAGAAATTATATATTTATCAGGTAAGAGAAATTGTTAATTTATTTAGCTTCTAAATAATCAGACAGAGGTTGAAAACTTCAAATTAATCTCAAAGTTCTCAGACAGATTACCCATTTGCCCTTATCTCTTGATGCTTCTGGTGCCATTTTAACCTAACCACAGTTTAAGTAGTTCAAAAGGAGTAGATAACATAACAATCTCGTTTTTTCATTTTGTTACTATATGAAGTTCATACATTTTGAAACTGAATTGCATTTAATTTCTTGTCTGGGCCATATGGTCTCTGGGAGTTACACATAATTATGTTTAATCCTTTCCACTGCTGACTCAGTACTATCTCACTGTGGAGAGAAAGCTCTTTCTCCTGAGTTTGTTCTCCAATCTTCCCTTTCTTAAAAACTGCAGGTAAGTAATCTATATTTCAAAGAAGGATGACCTTTGCTTGATTTAAATGGAATCTTTCTTTCAATATCTGAAATGAGAAGGTGATTAAAGTTTTGGTAGATAGGTAAGATGTATTTTAAAAGCAGATAAGCTTAAAGGTCAGACACTGTCAAATGAAGGATTTTGACTTTTTAATATTTAAATACTTCATAAGAATCATGGTTTATGCATGCCTGGCACTCTTTTTAAGTGCTAAAATAAAATTGTTCTGCATTTTCACAAGATTCACCCTTGAATGTTAGCTACATTTTGATATTGCATGAGCAATTACTTTACAGCATTTGCTCTTCCTGCTGCATCTGAGACAGGAAGTTTTCCTGTTCTTTCTGTCAAAAAATATAAATATAATATTTCAAAATAATATGAAGTAACACCTGAATTAAAGCACCAACTCCTCTTTCTTATATTAATTTCTTATAGGTCCTCAGATGACTTAAATTCAGGAATTTTTAATGTAACTTATAAATTACTGTCAAAGTGCAACATTTTCATAGTGTATTATTTTGAGGAGTGGGATTTATTTGTTTTAGCAGAACACCTTTTTTTTTGATGTAGGACATGAGATTAAGAGAGGCTATCTGAGTTATGAAACCAATTTTTTTTTGAATCACAAGGAAACAACTAATAATTTTTAACCTATAGATGATCAACCATCCAGATCTATGAGGAACAAGCAGATTTTTAAAGATAAAAGATTTAAAAAAACCCCAACTACTTATATTTTCCTTAGTGTTGTAATCTTATTTTCATAAAACTATATCTGGAGGATGCAGGACAGTAAGAAATATATTTTTCTACATTTTTTCAATACATACTTCTTTATTTTTATTTCTTATATATAGCAATTTAATCTAAGGTATGGCAACGTCATAGTTATTTCAGATGTTTATGACTGATGAGAAATAAAGGAAGATTTATCACCAAACTTCAGTAATGCAATTTTATAGAGATACCAAAGAACAATTTTTCCTCCTTCCTTTATGTTGAAATACATACATCTTGAAAGGATTAAGAAAGAAAAAATAATTTAAAGAATTTGACAGATAAAAAATTATTATGAATATATAGCATACCCTCAAACACCAGATCTCATTTAATTTTAAAAAGAGAAACAATTTTTGAAGCTTAATTTGCCCTGTTCTACCCCCTTCAAAAGGAATCATGTTAATAATTCTCTACTTCTGTCAGCCTTACTGCTTTTCCTAGAGTAATCTAAGTATTCCTTTCTACAACACTGCTAATAGAAGTAATCAATTATATGTTTATTTTTGACTAAAATGAGAATTTCATTATTATCACAATCACTATTTTTTTCAGCTTTACTAGAAGTGATTAGTGCTTTCATTGGATATTCTCCACTAAGGTAAATGTTGGCCTGATGGTTGTTTTAGACAGAAAGAGCTGTTATCCCAGAACTATTTATCAATTAGAGGTTGCTTTCTGTAGGAAATAAAAGTTTTAAATTTTCATATTCATATTTTTCACTTATTTTTTATGTTTTATTTTTTGCATCTTTCTCCCATATATTATTGCTTACAGCCAATACTGGAGATCTAGAGCAGATTTTCTGTCATGGAAATTTTAAGTTTTTACTGTCACATAATAGGTGTTTCACATAATTTTGATTCTATTTTTGTTGTCTTTTTTTTCTTAAACATTTAGACATTGCTTTCATGTACATTACTTTTCCCCTTATTTCTCTTCTTCCTAAAGAGTTGAGCCTTTACCACCTCTGGTCAAACTGTAGTTGCTGTTATTAGTATTTTCTGTAAAGTCTATTTAAATTTTGAATCATAATTTCTAATTCTCCATTTTATTTATCAAACTGGGAGAAAAACATCTAATCTCACATTCCCAATTCACTGTATGAAATATCTTTCTTATTTGTGTTTATAATTTTCAGTCTTTCCCCTTAAAATTCTATTGTCTTTTCATCTATGACTATATTTCCTCGTTTTTCATTTTTGTTTTCTGATATGCGTATTGGTGTTTTCATTTTTAACCCCTAGATTGATTCCTGAGGATATTTCTTCTGTCTACTCATTTGGAGTTCAGTATTTGGAAAAATTAATGCCTTCAGGAAACTGCTATGAGGGGAAAAAATAGGTGGCTTTGTTTTTTGATCATTTGTTACCTTCTGTATTTTGCCAAAACCTCTCATTCTTATAGAAGCTGAGAACAGGAAAAATCCCACTAAGAAAATTTTAAGTTGCTTAAGTATTTTCCCAGGTTGTGTAAACTTATCCTTGACCCACATTAAAAAAAAAAATCAATCTGGATTCTTGCTCCGAATGCAAAATTGTTTTCTTTCTGCCACCAGGTTCCTTTTCAATCACAGGAGAATGCCACAAATAGCAAGTCCCATGGGGCAGGTAGTAATAATTCCACCTACTGTAAAACATTGAAAATTTGATGTCAAAACAAAGTCATAACTTTGAACAATTATCTGCTACACAATTAACAGTTTTAATGGATCTCTAGTTCAGTCATTTCCCACATGGACAGTTTAATTAACCCTTAGCAAAAGAGACCAGCACTTCAGAGTCTCAAATAAACAGAGAAGAAAACAATATCTGCATAAACTGTTTTCAAAAACATTAAAAATGGCATATGTATCTAGATCAAACTTAGCTAATGTACTTTGTTTTCAATTCTGAATTTATATTCAAAGTGTATAATTCAATCAGCTGGTCTTTAGATGGCAGGCTGAGAATGACACTCTGGTCAAACTCAGAGAACATTACTCTAAAGCAAGGGAAAATGTCTGAATGCTCTGCAACACAAAAGAGCACAGAAAAAAGGATTATTGTTCATTAGGCACATGTTGAATCTCTACATGCCCTAGCAGTATTTAAGGAAGCTTACACTTGGTTTACAGGGTCAAAATTTCATGCATACACAAGTAATGTAGAATCATAATGCTATAAGGGCAATTAATACACAGTTATGAACAGAATGGTTCATAAAAAGATTAAATTACTCATCTGCACTTTCACATAACATATCTGTGCTGTAGTTTAGTGTACTTTCCTCTTGATCCAGGTTGTGTCTACAGATTTGTATGTCTAAAGGAAATATAAGATAAAGGCACCAGGAACATATAAGAACATAATTAAGAGAATTCTCCCTCATACCCAGTGTCGTATGAGATGAAGAAAGATTGTGCCCTATGGTTTTATTTTCTGTAGTAATTGATTGAGTTTGTTTTGCAATAATTAGATACATATATTAACTTACAGTAATTTCACGATTATAAGCCGCACCTGATTATAAGCCACATATCCAGGTGGTGGCAACCTTCAGGTCTTTGTCCATATATAAGCTGCACCTGATTATAAACCGCTCTGTCATTCACAGCGAGGACCCTCGTGTAGCAAAGTTACCAATTAGTAACAAAATCGCAGGATTGCAAGGTTTAGTGGCTCGGCTCGGGCCGTGCTGGCTTGGCCCGCTCAGGGCTGCTGACGGGGCCGGGTGGCCCAGCTCGGTGCTGCTGCTCAGCAGGGCCACTAGGGGCTGGCCGCCTCTGCCAGGCTTGTTCACCCTGGCCCAGTGCTGCCATAGTGGCAGGGGGGCACGGAGCCTGCCCGCTCCCATGGTGGCAGCAGCAGGTGGGGACGGAACTCTCCACCTCCCCCCCTGCCGCGGGGCCGGCAGGAAGGAGCCCCCGCCTCCCCCCACCCAGCGCTGCTGGCATGGAGCCTGCCTCCACCCACTACGAAACAGAGTAACCAATTTGTAACAATCGCACAATCCCGGGTTTTACTGGCAGGTGCTCGGCTCGGCACCTCGGCTGCACTTCTGGGTAGGGAAATTTCAGAAGTTTTTTCATATATTGGCCGCTCCTGAGTGTAAGACGCATTTCCAGGTTGGGATAAAAATTTTAGTCAAAATGGTGTGGCTTATAATCGTGAAATTACTGTATTTGAAAAGCTATAGGAAAAAAACCCATTTGTTTGAAGATCATCTAGTTTGTGGTTTTATGTTCATTGTTCTGATATTTTAGCAAATAGAGATGAGGTTATTTAGAATGGATTTTTATTGTGCTGTTATGTGATCTTTAATAGATTTTTCTTCTCTCTCAAAGTAGTAACAGTCTAATTGATCTACATGTGGCATATGGATATAATGTACAAAACTGATTATTCAGTTTATAAATAAGAAAGGCTCTATTAATTTGAGTAATTTTGCAGGGCCTATCCTTTACTTGTATTTTCCTTCTTCTGTTTTTTAAAATCCAAATAGAAAGTAAATGAGAAAGCTTTCACTGAAAAATAAAAAAAATAAGCTAGAAAGAAACTTTCTTTCAGAAACCCCAGTAAAATAAGAGCTGTTTTAAATTAATGGACTGGAAAAAAATTTTCCAAATGCTTACACAAACAAAAGCAAAACCAAAAAAATCTTACAAAACAAAACAGAAAAAAACCAATCAAAAACAACCCCAGGTGGAGACAGGTCTCTGTGTGTTGCCATCACATTCTGCAGGCAGGCATGTGCCACAGCCTGTAGGTCAATTCTATCTTACCTCTCTCCACACAAGACCTACAAAAAGCTTCTTTGTCCCAGCAGCCATGTAGAATTAAATCAAGATGGTGAAGTCCTTTTTTTTCAGTAAAGCATCTTTTATTTGGTATAATTTTGTTGTTAATATGGCTGCTGTTACTGTGCATTTCTTATTCCATTGCCTTTTTGCTTTCAATAAATTGCTTTCTCAACCCATAGTCTTTGGATTTGTCTCCCTCAAACCAGAAGGGGCATGAAAAAGGGGAGTGGCTCATTTGGAATCTAATTTCCAGCTGATGTTAAACTGCCTCAGTTATAGAGAACTGTATATATTCTCTATAAATATATAGTATAGTATACAGTATATAGTAGTGTAATCATAATTCATGCCATAAATTTAATGTATTGAAGAATGGAGATAGGAGTTATCTGCCCTTTTCTTTACTCTCATTTTAGTCTGACAAAAACTTTAAAATAAGGAGACATTCTCAATTGAACTGAGGAGAATTGAAAAAGACTGGGATACTTATAATGATTAGCAGAAAGCTTTTTCTTCAGATATAAAATTGCATTTTAAAAGAAGTGAGTAGTCAGACAGATTCCTCAATAGTATTTAGCCTTTCCTGGAGGGTGATGGCTTAGCAGTGTGAGCAAGTAGCTTGAATTCTTTAGTATCCCTGGAGCTCACAGAATCAACCTTAGCCAGGTTTAGCTGAATCCTTCATCTTTAAATCTTCAAGGTAAGCAAACAATTTCAAGAAGCTTGGTGTGCACACTATTCTTCTGAAAAGTGTATAAAGTCAAGGCTAGACTTTAGGGCTGCAATGCTTTTTTTCATATCCATCAGCATTCATGCCACAAAGAAAATTGTTTTTAAAAGTTAAATTTTACTGGCTATAAATAGCTGACATGTCTGAACAAGGGATTAATTGTGATGTCTCCCGGGAAAATAATTTTGTATTCTAATGGACAATTATCTTAATTCTAGAAAGAATGACCAAAAAGTCAGTGAGAGAAATATTCATTAAGTTAACTTAGTGAAAAAATGGTAAGGATTGCTAGGTATACATTTGATTTCTCCGGATATTTTTTTTTAATGTACACTAATTAAAAGATAATAAGGACATTATTTAAAGAACTTGAAAAAGCAGGTTCTTGAGTAGTATTTAGAACTACTAAGAACTAGAATCATATTTCTAAAATCCTTTGAAAAAAATGCATTACAATTCTGGAAACTTTATTTTTTATTGAAATGATACTGCAGCTTTTTATGGAGATAGAGGTATCAGATTAAAACTTAATTCAGTGTTTGCCTTTGAGTCAATTTAAGTCAATTGAGCCAAAATATCTTTAAGTTAAATCCAAATGGAGTGAACGTAAATCAGCCAAAACAAGGACACTGTAACTTTGTGAAGACTTGATCTTGATGCTGATTGGTGTTGACACTTTATCAATATTTCTAAATTTTCTTGTTTGCCATCTTTTCCAGATTGTTGTTTTCTTTCTTTATTGATTTCAATTAACATTTTTTTCCATGAGTTTCCACTTTCCACATGCATATATCTATAAACAAATAAAATAGTAGAGACTTTCATGACCCAGACCTGCAAAACATTTCCAGTTATTAGCAGTCATATCTAGCTATTAGTGTCTATGAAAAACAATCTGTTTTCTTTTAATTTGCTATGGTGTCTTTGGATCAATCACTGGATATGCACATGAATATCTAAAATTAAAATCAAATGCAGACAGATTTTAATAGGTATTAGAGTTTCTGCCTCAATTGCTCTGATGCTTAATCCAGTTTTGTAAACACTGAAATGACTGGAGTAAGGTGTGTTTCCTTCTTTCACTATTAGCAATGATAATTGTGTTATTAACAGGGAATGAACTTCTGAACCTAAGTGTAAAAATCAGAATGAAAATTAAAAACAAAACTAAGGAACCTGAAAACATTTCCAAATATATCCACTTCAAAGGTTTAGATTGTCTCCTAGAAACTTTGGCTTTCAAAGCAAAGAAGGGTGAAGATCAGAAAATGTGATCTAAACATTAAAAAATATATTTTTAGGATGCTTCCAGTTGTGCTTGCACCAGCCTTCAAATTCAAAGAAAAAAACTCACTCAGATTTCCAAGACTGAATCCTAAAAAGACATTATCCATGAGGTGTCTCAGAATTGTTGATTCAATGATTAGTTGGCTTTAAATCATCAAAGAAAGATGTCTTATACTCAGCTGGGACACTGACATCATTCTAAAACGCTCTGAGAACAGCCAAGGTTTAAAGAAAGGAGCTCTTTCTCTAGGAGAAGGGAAGGGTTTGACAGCTATGTAACTGCATTAGGGACACCTTTTCCAAATATTTATGCATTTTCAAGGAAATGTCAGGATGCAGCGGGTCTGAAATTGTCTTCACACTGATGTTGTGAGAGGGTGAGAATTCTGCTCTTGTAAACAAAATTATTTATACCATACTGAAAGAATCTATTAAAAAAACCTGTAATAAACAATGGCCATGTGATTCAATGATAAAACATTAAGTTGGGCAACAAGAAATCTAGTTTCTTTTATTGACCCAGGCAAGTTCTTCAGTGACCTTTGTCATTGAACTTAATTTCTCATACTCTTGCTTATTAATTTCTCCCTTTGTTTATCTTGTAAGGACAAGCATCTCCTGCAATGACTTTAGGCAGGATCTAGCACAAGGAATCTTGCAAATCATCTGCAGCATCTGAGGTGTAGTCTTATGCAAAAAATAAGTGAAATATCAATGTAGAATTTTAAATACTTGTTCTAGTCAAATGGTGTGGTACAAAAATGTTAAATACATAAAGATTGAACAAAACAAAGAAAAATTTATAAAAAAATATGTGCTGGGCTAATAACAAGAAGTGGAAATTTCTATCAGTACACTACTACTTTACTTCACCTGAAACTGAGCCATTTCCGTTTTTGGTGCCATGTTTCAATATTAACAGTTTACATTCTACCACTTCATAATAAGCATATGTTTATGAATTCTAAACCACAGCTAAGGTCTCTTTTCAACATGTACACATTTCTTCTATGAAGACCATTATGTATGAATATTCTATCCAATACTCTATTATTCTAAACCAAAAAGATATTTGATCTTCCAAGGTATTTGTAATGAACATATGTTTACAAAAACTATGAGTAAGTAATAGGCCAAAAAAGCATAATGTGAGAATGCAAGTTACATTTTAAGCAGATCCCATCTAAGGTAATAGGCCAAGCAGTGTAGGTCAGCTGCCCTGCTGACAGTTAGCCTTATTTAACAAAGTCAATTTTCTTACTACTCAGTTTTCACAACTGTGCGGGATAGATCCCTCCTCCACATTCTAGCAAAGATCACAGGACACTAAAGGCTAATTGGCAAGTTGTTCTCACCCTAATCTTCATAAGACATGCTTGGGGGTGAGCCCTGAGAAAGACTGAAAGCATGTGTAAAACAAGGATACAAGAAAACTTTTATAGCAGCATTATAACAGCATTATTATTAATATTTTTTGTATTAATAGTTTGAACCACTTAAACATTCTCTGGGCTAAAGGTAAGTTTTATGCTCAGATTTCCTCTTTCCACTCAGAACACGACAGAATTGATCAAAGTTAAAGCTGAAATGCAGTTCATGGATTTTTTTTTTTAGATTCTTACTTTCCTGTTTTCATGGAGCACTACATGAATAAAACAAATACATTTTTATCACAAATTGGTTTGACATTTTGATTTACTTTGAAAAAGAAAACTGCAATATTTGCTCAGAGTAATTATTTAAATCTGTGCTGTATGTTTTTACTAACAACTCTTTTACTTAAGTAATTGATTTCAATAAATGTATAAAAAATAGTAAAACTAATATGAGTATGAAAGTAGTTTTTAAAGCTATAAATGCAACACATGTTTGTTTATGTTTGGAATACAGGATAGCAAACATTTTCTATATAGAATTCTTCATTACTAAGGCATTTTACGTTTAAATGAATAAACTGTAAGCACATATTAAAAGTTCCCTTCATATCTGTGAAAATGACACTGCTATATTAAATTTTGCTGGAAAGAGCAGTAATCCGAGGGAAAACCTGTATGATTAAGAGAACAAAACATCCTTGCCTTGCAAGACTTACCTCTTATCTGCCTCAAAGCCCACTTTGCAGCTTCCTTGTAATGACAGTTCAGCCTCCTCTGTATCAGCCATAACACATCCAAAACATCACAACCTGGTGCTCGGCAAAGCACCCTGCCATCCCCACAAATGGGTAAATATTTTGAATCACTAATGATTAATAGTCTAGCCTCTCGCACCACCCCAGTGACTTGAAACATTTGCTAATTTCTCCTCTTCTGCTGCTCACTCCAAATCTTCTTCAAGGATGGTGATTTTCACATAGCAGACCACAAGACAAAAGACAAGAGAGAAGAGAGAAGAAAGAGGAAAGACAACATGAATCATGTCCAATACAATGTGGTTACTGAAATGAAAAATAAAAGGAGTATAATCATAGGATGTGATTAGATTGTAACAATTTATATAACTGGATCTGAATAGTTAAAATCACATCCTTCAATATGAACAAAGTTTGAACACAAAAAATCAGCTTTTAATATTGACACAAATCCATTTCTCATTAGCCACAGTCACATCCTGGGGGCATAGAAACAGGCAACTTCCAAATGTCACAAGCCAAGAATATGAGACAGAAGGTTGCCATGGCTGAACAGAGATCCTCTCTTGGAAATAAAGCAAAAGAGGAAGGTGTATGCTCAATGGAAGCAAGGTGAGGTGACGTGGGAAAAATACAGATGCTACTTGCCACTGTATGGAGAAAATTTGTGCTTCCAAAGCTCAGTTGGAGTTTAAATTGGCTGAAGCTGTGGGCAACAATATAAAGAGTTCTTTCAACTCTTTATTAATGGCAATAGGAAGTGTAAAAATAACATCAGCCCGTTATGGGATGGGAATGGTCACCTCATAAACACACATGTGGACAAGGCAGAGACATTTAATTCATTCTTTACCCCTGTTTACAACACAATTGACAGACTGAAGGGGTCTCAGGACCCAGAGCCAGAGGACTGTGACTTCAAGAATGATCCTGAAATTATGTGGAATCTGTTGGTCCAGCTGGATCCCTCAGAGGTCCTGCAGAAAGACCTTGACAACCTAGGGGACTAGGCAATCACCAGCCATAAGAAGTTCAACAAGGGAAAGTGCTGGATTCTGCACCTGGAACAGGATAACCCTGGGTGTATGTACAGACTGGGAATGAGATGCTCGAAAGCAGTGCTGTGGAACAGGACCTTGAAGTTCTGGTCCATCACAAGTTGAACATGAGTCAGCAGTGTCCTGGCAGCCAGGATGGACAACCCTGTCCTGGGGGCATCAGGCACAGCATGGCCAACCAAGCTGGGGCAGCCTCATCTTGAACACCGTGTGCAGTTTTGGGCACTATAGTGTAAGGATTCAAAGCCATTAGGGAACATCCAAAGGAGGGCTACCAAGTTGGTAAAGGGTCTTGAGGGGAAGCCATATGAGAACAGCTGACTTCACTTGGTCTATTCAACCTGGACAAGAGGAGACTGAGGGAAGATCTCCTTGCAGTTTACAACTTCCTCATAAGGGGAAGAGGAGGGGCAGGCACTGATCTCTTCTCTGTAGTGATTGGTGATAGGACCTAAGGGAATATCCCAAAATTATCAAGGCAAGTTTATGTTGGATGTTAGAAAAAGGTTCTTCACCCAGAGGGAACAGGATCCCCAGGGAAGTGATCACACCAGGCATGACAGAGTTCAAGAAGTGTTTGGACAATGCTCTCAGACACATGGTGTGACTCTGAAATGGTGCTGTGCAGAAGAGGGAGCTCTACTTGATAATCCCTGTGGGTCCTTTCCAACTCAATTTATTCTGTGATTATATTAAAATAAATATGCTGGAAATCTGAAGCAATTTTTCAATTTCAAACTCAGTTCTCAAATAATCCTATACACAGAAATTTCCTTGAAGGCAATATGCTTTAATGTGTGAAATGGCCCGGATGATCAGGTCATTGTTATTGCTTGCAAAGACTATTGACAGTGGAAAACTGTCCTCTGACTTTGCTGCATAGTGTGGAAAACAAAATAACAAACTGGGATTTTTTCATTACATACAAAATCATTTCAGGCAAGCAATCAAACTGTTTAAATACTTAAAGGAAATCAAACATCATGAATTAATTTCTGCCCTACTGAGAGAGTTTCTACTTAACTCACTGTACTAAATTTTATCTTGAGAAAAGGTACACTTTGGTGAAACATGGATTGGAATTATGATAAAGGAGAACAATACTTAACTCCCTAACTGTGGTCTCCCCAACTTTTTGTATCTGCTTTGTTCATATCAGGCCCTTTGCTTGTATCTGAGTAGAAGAATACTACTTCTGCCTTTTGCAACTTCTTGGACTTTGATTCATGTTCCTAAGTTTTAGTTGTATGGGTATTTAATAACTAACATCATTCTAAAATAAACCAATTTAACTGGAAATTCCCCTGATTAGAAGGAAGATTAGCTTGAATAAATCACTTTCTAGAAATGCCTATTACTTAGTTGGAAAATATTAATTTCTTCCTTCATTTGGATTAACTGCACGGCATCTTCACACACACAATCTTTTCTTCATACACTCAGGCTTACCCTTACCATTCAAATGTGTTGAGAAGAAAAAGGATTACAGGAAAGCAAAAACTATGATCTGACAGCTTTTGTAGTAATATCACTGAGTCTGAGAAAATTTGATATCCACAAAAGGAATGTGTAAGAAAAGTATCCAGTTGCACCTAAGTGCAGTGTTTCCAACTCTATCTTTACTTTGTAATACACCAAAATTGACTTGTATAAGGACCTCACAGGAGAATACTTATGGAAATTACTATTGAGTTTAGAGCACTGATTTTTATCGATAAAGCTTAACTTCTATAAAATTATAAAAGAATTTGTTCTTCAGAAATAAATTTTAGAAAGGAAGAGACAAGAAAAAGAATAAGAGAATTCTCCTTATCATCCTTAAATAACTTTTCATAATTCAAGAAAAATGTTGGAAAACCTCTCTTTACAGATACAAAATATATTGAAATAAATTGAGTTGTTTTTTTATAAAAAGCAGAATTTATTTAAAATTCAACTTTTTGCCTCCCTTCTGGGTCATTATTCTTCTGGAATTCTATCACTGTGAAAAGGATACATAATTTCATAGAAACATAAAAATACAAGCTAATATATATATTTTAAATGCTTGTAAATAATTGAACTATTTAGGTAAAATTATAATTTTTAGTAGAATTCAAGAATCATAGTTTTTTATTGCTAGTCACATTTGTATTTTTTATCAGTCTTATCTTAGACCAAAGTTTTTAATTATTTATTTTTTTCTTTATATATTTATTTCTTTATGTATTATTATGAACATTTTAGACCATAATTTTCTAACAGATATCCCAATACTAGGAAAAATGTGCTCAATAATTGAAAGCATGAAAAATAACGATATGATTCAAAGCAGAGTTTTACATAGCAGATTTTTTGCATAGCAAAAACATCATTGTTCCCACCCATACTTTGCAAATCTGCTGTGATAATTCAATTATAAATGACAGTGACCTCTGTTATATTCTAGGATATGCAAATAAGGCCTTCAGTCTATTTTATCATCTACAGAAAACTTTAAATTAGAATGATCCTGATTTTCCTTTAATCACAATTATTTACCTATGACAATGCCTCAATTATGTATTATCTCACCAAATTTTTATTTTTCTAACAATGCCATGGCCTTGCACTTACAGCTGCTGCTTGTTATCCAAATTCTGTCCATTAGTATACAGACAATCCAGGCAAGTCCTTCAACACATACCCTTCTACGCAATCAAAATCCCCTTACAGCCTTCACTGATGTGTATTTCATCCTTTAGTACCATTTCATTGTGTACTTCTGACCTTCCATTCCCATCCTTTAATGAATCTGTGCTTAATTCCTTCTGGAGCTAGAAAGTCTATTTGCTGACCCATCATCTTGGACACCAAGCAAATTTTGACAATCCTTTATTTGCTTGCAGAATTCTTGTGGAAGAAAGTATTTTCTGCTAAAAAAATCACCTGTCACTGAAATAATAACTTGACAACACTTTGCAATTTCCATGTAGTAGAACCTTGGATATGATTCAATTTTTCATCTTTGCCAGAAAAATAAATTAATTTAAAGACACCTGAAGGTATCTGCAACTTTGAAGGTTAATGAAGTCCTCTGAATACTTGGAGAGATATTTCTGATGCATGTTTTTAGTGGAGGTTTATTACTGCTGTAACATGCTCTACTCTTAATAATATTAAGCATGCTTCAGCCTGGATATACCTTTTTATTCAGAACATGACAAAACTTTCATTACTTATAATACTTTAATGCAAGCTAATATTCATTAACCCTTACTCTAACAATCCATTTTCCAAATGTCTTTTGCACTATTTACAGTAATTTCACGAGTATAAGCCGCACCATTTTGACTAAAATTTTGGTCTGAACCCAAAGTGCGGCTTATAATCAGGTGCGGCTT
>PYHW01010703.1:1056895-1069452 GCA_013186435.1 Turdus rufiventris
ATAGGGGCATAGCTATATCTCCAAAAAAATGTTGAACCAGAATTCATTTAAGGATTAAAAATATTTCCAGATCTGTGCAATGCCAAATACAGGATATCTTAAGGCTCCAAACTTGATTCTTGAGTCTCATATAGTTATTATGCAAATAATGCTAAGACACATTTAGAGACCATACACATTTCCATGCAAGTGAGTTGCAAACATAGACATCACCTTCACCATGACAGATAGTGGCAGTCATTTTTGATACCTGCATGCACAGATGAAAAAAGGAAAAAAAAAAAAAAAAAGAGAAAAGACAAACATGCCCCATTGCATATATATTTATCTGCTTTCAGAGATCCAGCATAATTGCCAAGAGAAAATAAATTGTTTGAATTTGTTTCATAATGATGTATATATGCTTTGTGTTCATCTTGCAACATATATTACCAATTTACAAAAGCTGTGCATGTGCTTCCATGTTGATTAATTTGTGTTTTTTAGCACACCTTAAGATTGCTAGAGATATTTTTTCTTTTGTACAGTTCTTTAAGAGAACCATTAGTAAAAACAAAGAAATAAAATTATGCACAGTCTCAAATACCAGTGAGACTTATTTAGCCTTCAACATTTTAGAACTTTAATTATGTAATGGGAAATTCTAGGACAATATTAATAAAGATTTCCTTCTTGAAGTCAAATGTGGTCTAGATATGTTATTTCTGTTGTGTTGAGAAATTTGCCTGAAATAACCAATTTTCACTTCAAGATCCATATTTGAAAAATGCCTTAACTTTCACAAAAATGAATTCAAGAGGACATGAAATTTCACATTACATACACTACTTTTGTCAGTTTCATTAGTTCTGAGGGTATATTTGCCAAAACTAGGATATCTGAAGTAGACTCAAAATGTAAATGACAGATTGAGAAGTGAAGAGGGAAGAAAAAACTTGTTTTGTAGCATCAGTTCAAACGCTTTGATGTCTAGCTGATAGAGAAAAAATGTTCATGGAATGAAAACAGGTTATAAAATCTCTTCCAAAAGACAGTGCAAATTTTAAAGTACAGCTTCAAATGTTGTTCTGTGAATTTTAAATTATTTTATTGTTTAATGACTGTGCTCCAACTTATAAACTTAAAAAGTGGAAAAGTATCTCAGAAAATAAAGAAAAGGCATTTTATGTTAAGCAGCTCACACAGATCCTTATGTGTCTCCTCTATGAACTATCAGTCAAATTGTGTGCTTTATAAAAAATCCAAAACCATCTCCTTGCTTTTGTTGCACTTTGGCAAATCCTGTATAAGTCATGGAATTGTGATGGAATAAGATAAAAGTAAGAAAAAAATTTCCAATTGAAAATTATAACTTTTAAAACTGACACTGGTGTGCAGAATTGTCTCCTTAGTAACAATTTAATCATTTGCACAAAGCCTTAGCTCCTTAACTTCATAAAATTCAGAATATATTCATGCATATCTAAGTTCTTGTGGTTTTAGATTTTGTTCTTAATACATATATTTATGAAAGTTAATTAAATTAAATCAACTTGATTATATATTATATGCATCTATATACATGCTTATATATACATTAGTTTTTAAATTACAGAGGGAACTGCATATTTTAAATATGCTAAAATTTGATTTAAAATATCTACTGAGGAAAACAAATTACTGAACTTAATGTTTGAAAATTATTAAATAAAGCAATTATTGAATTTAATGTTTGAAATACATGGGGTTTTTAAAAATAATCTTCATGCTGATTCTTGAACACAATATCTTTGTGGCTAATGAAATTAAAATATTTTGACACAATGTTTTAAAAACAATTGAAAACCATGAAAATTATCTCCAGCTTCTCAAAAATAAAAGAAAATCTCTATATTTTCACATTTGCCAATGTCTTCCCTTACACAGTTGGCTCATTTGTAAATCTTCCCCCTGAGAGGAAGGTGTCAGGACATTCACATTGCTCATCCCATCTAATGGGGCATAAATGGCTCTATTACACTGGCAGGAGAGATAGATGTCATGCCTTAGAAGGTGTCATAAATTACCAAAGATGCCCAAAATCTCCACAAAACTTATTTTGGAGGCCTTCGACCAACACAGTCCACAGTGTTTCAACTGACAGTGTAAAACTCGCCTCCAGGGGTAGAGCCTGGGTGTTCCCATGTGAGTCTAAACATATATCAACCCACTGAACTTTTTGTTCCCTAGGCTTCCCTGACCACCAACTGGTCAAGACTGTGACCATCATTTTGACCAATGGACATATGAATTGCAACAATCAAGTCTCATCCATATGTAGTGCTTTCTTATTCATTCTTCCTCTCTCTTTTCCTTATACATTTTCTTAAGTGTTATGTTCTTGCTCTTTTTCCTATTGCTATTACATATTACTATTAATAATGACCAATACCTCCTTTCAACTGAAACCAAATTGCTCTAAAAGAAATCCTACCTATACACATATATATATATGTTGTTATAAACACAAATAATTCAGAGCTATTTCACTCTAATCTCCATCAAGGGATTTATTAAAAGAACCTGAGTTACCCTAGACTTCAAGGGCAGATCATAGCAATCATTAACCGCTGTAAAAGTACAGAAAGTGACACTTTGTTCTCTCTACCAAATAGAGCATTGGCTTTGAAAAGGAAAATTAATCCCATAGGGTGGCCAAAAACTCTGCAAAGAGATTTTGCTTGGCTAAATCACAGTGAATTTTTCAGGAATTCCAACAAAGATGCCAACATTTTCCTCAACTGGATGCTGCTTTTTCTTCTTCTTAGGCAGAAAACCAGTGTCACTGTTTCTGTTGTTGCAAACTCCCCCCATGGTTTTTTGGGAGCCTTCCTCGGAAAGCATTAAGATTTCCATTGTACTCTGCCCTTTTTGTAATGGATGCATTTTGTGATTAAAAAGGGCAATATATGGTTTTCAGACCCTCTGAAAAAACCTCATTTTGGCAATGTGATTTCATCTGAAAGTCACATTTATCTGAATGAATGAATGAATGAATGAATGAATCAAATATTTGATTCAACACTTAATACATACTGATGAAATGAGTGAAAAGGAAGTGAAGGAAAGCATGAAAATCAATCTTGAAAATGTATCAGGATGTCATGAACATACTGTAGCCCTATAATTTGAAATGTGCAGTGTTTAACAATAAATACAGCAATTTCACAACTATAAGGCACACCCTTTTGACTAAAATTTTTCCCCAACCCGGAAGTGCGCCTTATAATCTGGTGCACGTTATATGATGTACAAAGTTGCGACATTTGCCACCCTGGAAGTGTGAGCTGCAATGCGGGGGCACTGCCACGGGAGTGCCGAGTTGAGAGGTGGGGGCGGGAGTGGGCAGCCACGGCCGGCAGGAGCTGTGCAGGGTGGGAGGGAGCCAGCGCCAGCCCCGTACGAGCGGCGAATGGTGAGAGCAACGCTGCCCCGGCCCCGTATGAGAAGTGCAGGGAGGGAGCGGAGCAGCGCCAGCCCCGATCGCCACACAGGGAGAGACGGAAGCGCTGCCACTGGCCCAGCGCAAGCTGCATGGGGAAGGCGGGAGCGGGTGGCCATGGAAGCCGTGAGTCTTGGCCACCCCGAGCCAACCCAGACCATGGGCAGCCCTGAGCCACCCCGGACCACCGCGAGCTGTGGCCGCTCCGAGCCCCACCTTGCCAGCCGGCGCCGCGGGCTGATGGGAATGCCGAGGCTCACGGTACGGGGAGGGCGCCTGGGACTGCATTTAAAGGCTATGCAAATATGTAAAAAATGTTTGCAAATTGAGCACATGCCAGTAAACCCGCGATAGTGCAATTCTGTTACTAATTCGTTACTTTGTTGTGCACCGCGCAGCTCCTCGCTGCAAAAAAAAAGTGCACCTTATAGTCCGGTGTGCCTTATATGATCTACAAAATTGTGAAATTTGCCGACTCCTGGGGGTGCGCCTTATAGTGCGGTGCACCTTATAGTCGTGAAATTACTGTATTTCTCACTGTATGGAAGACATCCTTGAACTCAAAACTGTATGCATTGTGACTTAGAGCTCTAAAGGATCACTTGTTTCCTGAGGATCTATTGAATACCTGATTTCTCAAGTGGTGAAAGCATCAACTAAGATTCTCCACACCTCCTGTTCTGTTTCTCGATTTTCTTTTTTAGTGTTTCAGAATCCTGTGCAGTGCTCAGAGTGATCATCCAGAACACACAACTAAATAAAAATAATAAATTATATACTACAGAAATCTTGGAATTTCACGTCTCTAAAAATTATTTTTAGTTATTCCTACTAAACATCAAGCCATGATAAAATTTCATTGCACTGCAATAGTACTGATTTTAATATTTGAAATAACACATACTGAAAATATTTGTATCTAATGGATTAATTTCTAGAAACTAAGCATCTGTTTCACCTTAGCTTCTAAGATTAGAAAAACAAAACAAAACACATTTCCACGTTAATTGGGCAGATGGAGAGAACAGAATTTGAAATTACAATACGGTAATTGATCAAGATTGTTATGATGCTAATTCCAATTAAAAGAACACTAACAAGACAAATGCTCACTTGAAATCAATATCATGTTAATGAGGGGGTCTATATCTTGCTGTCTTTGCTGATTTATTTCCACAAGCAGTGATTTTTCAACAGAGTTTACCTGCCTAGAGAACTACTCAAAACAAATGATGATGCAGATAGATAATTAGAAGAATGTTGGAGGAGGACTATAGTCAGTCACTGGAATGGTACCACTGAAGATGATAAAATATCTGTTTTCACTGTTGTGACTTAGTGTCTATGTAAAATACAGTGTTTTAATTTACAAATAGTAATGAAAATGAAAAATAACATTTAATGGTTCTTCTCCAAAATAAGATAAACTTCTACAACAGTTAATGTTAGATTGTTGATACTATATACCCAGTGATTATAGTATTAAATTGATTAAAATATTTGAAAAATTAGGAATATATATAATTTGCTTTTGTAAATTATGTCCCATATTTGCATTTATAAGAAATCCTTACAGAGAGGTGCTGTGTAGCTCAGATGGTACACACCTGTGTCTTGACTATGGCTTAGCAGTGTTTGCACAGCATGAAGATTGTCTCCCTAGTAATGCTGTGCATACTGAGATCCTATTCCCCAGGAAGTGGTTGGACATTACTTGCTAAGAAGTACAGAATAAATATTTCTGTTATAATTTGCTTCTGTGTGCCATCTTTGCTTCCCTTTATTAAAATGCTTTTATCTCAACCTGCAAGTTTATCATCTTATTTTCTTCCCCTGTCCTGTTGATGAGGTGAGTAGGATGACATCTTACTGGACATCTGAAGGCCAGACAAGGTCAACCCACCTCAGTCCTATTAATAAGGTGTTTATTTTATACATAAGATAAAATTTATATTACAATATAGAAAGCAAATATGAGCATATCAACGGCATCAGGTGCAATGTCAAGGTAAGAATGAATATACAATTATAAAACATTTTTTCCTGTACTACAACTAACTAACTTTACTATTTACTACATACTTTATCACTATGCTGTAAGATGTTTTACACCACAAAGTTAAACTCCTACATTTCAGCCATTTCTCAAAGTATTTCACATTTCGTTATGTAGCAATTATTGTTGACAACTGGTACATTAAATGCAACTATGTTTTCTAGACGTTAAAGGTTCATTTCTGTTCTTAGTATACACAATAACAGTTTATTAACAGTTTTAGCATTTATAGTAGTGTCTGTAGTTTGTAAGTTCTGTATTCTCAAATGTGTATGCCTTTGAGAACGAAAGAATGCATACTAAATAAGTATACTTCCCATGCTCTCTTGAATACATTCTCCTTAGAAAATAATCACTCATCCATAACTTAATTTGGTTTGAAGTGGTTGTGTTAAAATGCCAGTGCAGTCCTATTAGCAGAATAGTGTTAAGACAAATATCAGAAAAAATACTAAGGGTCTGGAATTTTTTATGCAGGTATTTTTGTACACTTTAAAATATCATCACTGATATTTTATATCATACCAAGATTAAATGTAGGACATAATAGTACATCACTATTGTTCACTAATCTAAACAACATTTTCAAATGCAGAATATGAAATTTAGAAGTTAGGATAAGTAAATTACATCTCTGCCCAGTGCAAAACTTTTTTTCTGCAAAACTCTCTATGGTAAATTTCACTTAAGAAAGTCTGTGTGATGTGCTGTGTCTCTTTTCCCATCATTCTAATGCAATGTTAAAGTAGCTAAATGTTGAAAAGTGTGAAAGACAAATATTTAAATAATTATATTCCTCTGGGATAGGGAAGACAGATCTGAAACGAAGAATTTACATGCTTTAAGAGGTGCTAATCTGGGGTTTCCAAATGCTTCAGAAACTAATGGCTATTTTCAGACACTAATAGCTGTTTTCATAGCTAGACTTATGAATGTTTTATGATCTGTAAGAGCACCAAAACTCTTGAAGCCTCATTTTAATGTAAATTTTAGGGCCAGGAAGCATCACTGTGATGATCTACTTTGGCCTCCTGCAAAAATCACAAGTTACTTAGAAGTTAAGTAATTTAAAGTTCCTAATTCCTATTAAATCCTGGAGATTTTGTAGGGAAAATAATCCTAGCAATATATCATAGAATCACAGAATGTCTCAAGTTGAAAATATTCATCAAGTACATCTGCCTGCTCCTCACAGCAGAAATACCTTGTGCAGTCAGAATTTCTTCAACATCAAGTGCTGCCAAGTCATACTTTTGCCTGCCAAGTGCTATCTTGTGTGTATAATTCCTGTTTGTCCACATCAATATATAGGTGGATAGCTACATTCTGTGCCTAAAATTTCTGAAGTGAAAAAATGAGTTTATTGTGGCTCTCAATGAAAGACCTTCCTGCAGTTTGTTATCATTCTCAACATTCTGCTCTTACTGCTGATTGAATAACAGTAGAAAGTACCACTGAATCCAACTGGCCAGTGTAAATAATGCCATTTGTCTATTGCAACTTTTTTTTGGTATTGATTTCTCTTAGATTGTAGTTAAACAACTGTAGTTTTATGTTCACTAGCTCATTAACTTATTCAATGCATATGAGGAATATTCTGCTTTGTCAAAATACAAAATTATCTTCCAAATATGTTCTGTATTCTTACTAGTATGTAAACAATGTATAATATAAATTTGTCATGTATTAGAAGTTATCATGTGTTCATCCACTGAGTGACAACTTTCCATGAAACTATATTGATACTTATTTATAAATGCAAACTAGCTTGCTTTCTAAGATCGAAGAATATAATATTCCAAAGTGCTTTTTATTTATATAGAGGTTACCACACAGGAAAAACATATATACCAACTGCCACAGGTCACCTGACAAGAATGTGTTTATGTGTCCAAGTGCTGATTTTACTCTTATTGCAAGATATATTATTAGCATGCATGAGTGTATCAGCAAGCAGATGAATTTGTACCTGTATCTTGTTTTTTTCAATCATCCCCTAATACTTTGTGTAGTCTTTGAATGTTATCAGTACTGATATAAATTGATTCTAATTTGCAGAAGATGTTCAGTTGTTCAGACTCAAGAAATTTCTAGGAAATACCACTACTAGTACTGCACACTTATCCAAAAATATACTTTGAAGCTTGTTTGTAATTTTTAAAACACTGAATATCATAAACCAGACCAAATAAAAGAATAATCTGTAGTGCAACCCTGAAGATCTAGGATCTCCTTTGTTTTAGCTGAGACTGATGATACACACTCTGAAGAGCAAGGTTTCTTCCTTGCCTGTTTCTCTTTATAGGTGCACTATATAATACTTGTCTTCATGCAAGTTCAATTTAGCAAAGCTATTTTCTTTTCTCTATGTGTATGGCAGCATTTGTTGCTGTTTATATTGTACAAAGATTTTTTGCAATAGGTTCTTGGAACTATAACATCTGAATTGAAAAAATTAGACTTTTTTTCTGGATTTTCTTCTTGAATTTTTCTTAAGCCAAGAATTTATTCTCCAATTAGCTAATATTTTTGCTATCAAATTAAAAGATACAAACCCCCACCTTTAATTAATCAAGTTACAATTAATGAATCTGCCATGTTCTAAGAGTGCAAATTATTTTCTTCATGCTTTGAATAGTAACTGACCGATTTGTTTCTGTACACTCATTAGTATAGAATTAATACAGCATTTAGTCAAGGCACATGTTACTGAGATGAAATGTTCCATGATTCTGAGACGAAGCAGAACTACCTGGTTCATAGTAAAGTAACTAAACTTTGCTTTACTCTAAGACAGCCTGCCATATTCAAAGTACCCATTGGGAATGCTACATGATACACGTGTCCTGAAGTGTTCCTGGGATTATCTGTGAAAATGCTGGTTTGTAAAAGGGAACACATTGAAGGGAAGTGTCAATGAATTTAATTACAATGTATAGATAATTGCAGAACAATATGAGAGCTAATAATTTAACCATGCTTAATTTCTAGGGTAAAAATAATGTCTCAAAATTTATTCTTCCCCAACTCTAAGTAGTTGCAAGAATTAGATGTAAAGAGAATGAGATTGCATTCTAAGACAACCAACTCTCCAAAAAACCTTCGTATGTCACCAGTTTTGGATAAAAGGCTGGTTCTTGTTATCTGTCCTGGTTTAAAAGAAGTGTTTTTGGATAAAAGGCTGGTATTGTTATCTGCGATGGTTCCCCCATGGCCTCAAGGGTGCTCCAACGCAGGCTTGGAAAGCCACCTGAGGTGTGGCTGAGAAAATTGGGGCTTTTCAGCCTCTAGAACAGCAGCTTGTGTGGAGATCTCACAGCAGCCTCCCAGTATCTGAAGGGACCTGCAGGGAAACTGGAGAACAACTCTTTGTTGGGAACAATAGTGATAGGACAAGGAGTAATGGTTGCAAATTGAAAGATTTAAAGTCACATGTCCGGAAGAAATTCTGTACTATGCAGGTGGTTAGACACTGGAAGAAATTCCCCAGGGAGGCTGTGGACACCTCAACCCAGGCAGTGCTCAAGGGAAGGTTGGATAACACCTTGAGCAACCTGGGCTAGTGGTAGATGTCCCTGCCTATGGCAGAGGGCATTGGAACTAGATGATGTTTAAGGTCCATTTCAACCCCTCAACATATTATGATCCTGTTTTAGAAAAATCACATCTCACTCATCCTACAGCAAATTCAGGACCCCAGAGAAGCTGCATACTGATTAGAGTTAATGTAGGCTGAAAATTTAACCTTATTTAGAAGTTTAATTTTTGTAACTTATATATATTTACAAAGACAATCACAGTCTTATAGTTCTCAAAAATGTATTCCATGTTTTAGCATTCTTCTAAATCAAAGTAAAGGCTTAGTAATTCTGAAAGAGTCGTGTCACTTTAATTTCACTTATTTCATGATCTGAATTTATAAATAATTTATGTGAAACTCACTTTCGCATTTTTTTTATATAGATAAATATGTTATATATATACAATATATATAAAGAATATTTTGATAAGAACTGTTTTCAGGTGCCTTTAATATGTTTCTATTCCTGCTATCTGTTTGTTATTGGTACTCTTGATTCATACTTTCATCATTTTTGTCTACAGGGAACAATTTTTGTACAATCAGACAAATGTTGAGTAATCAAATATTTATATGGAACAAATGTCAAGAGGTTTTTTGATTGCTTTCACAAGCATAAATGTATTATATACCTAATAAATTGGATTTCAGTATTCTTGAGCTGTAGACAGGAGCTGATGAAGAAAGAATTTGGAATGGATGGAGCCACAAACCGTAAAACTGGGTTTATCAGTTGTCTTCTCAATGAGCGGGTATAAACCCATTTTTGTGTGCTACTTATGCAGTCATTCTTGAGTGCTGCACAATCATTACTGTTTTCTGTTCTACCTCCACATCTGACTCTTCAGATGGAAATTACTGTTATGGAGTTTCCAGACATATCGAGCCCCTAATGACTAAATGCAGCTGAATATTCCCCAAGCAAATCATGACAGCATATTTTTCCCATCCTCCCTTACAACCTATTTTCCTGCAGGATACAAATTTTAGCTCAATTTTTTTCACATCTTTCATCAAGAATCCTCTAGTGATTTGATCCCACAGTCAACAGAAACAGTTGTTAGCCCAAGTACATAAATAGTCTTATCAAAATGCCATAGAGCATTTCCACATATTTATAAACATAAAACTGAAAGAGATACAGCTTTGTGAGAATGTCAAGGGACACTGTTCCATGTTAAAGTTATTAGAACTGCAAAGGAATTAAGAAATTAAAAAAAAAAAATCCTGCTACACAAATGCTGCCCTCTATACAGTCAATTTTAGATACTTACTTGGTGTTTCAGAGTTTACCAAAAGGTTTTGAATACCATGGCCACCTTGGCCATAGAAATGATACATTACAAGTAAATCTTTAGTAACCATTCAATCAGTATGAATTTGCTTTCACAACCGACAGACATTATAAAACACCTGTGAAAGAGGATCTCTAATAAAAAATAGGGGGGAAAAAAGCATGTACTGAAAAAGCTGCAAATAAAACTTCTGTCGGGAGTTCCATTGATCCTTTAGTCTACAACAGTTTTTTGTACTATAAAATACAAACTCCCTACTATATAATTCAAAAAGAAAAAAAAAATGAAAACACTAGATTTTTAACAAGAACATTAAAAAATTAACCAATCTTCACGATTTTTTAGTAGTATTAGTTGATTTTTAAATTTCTTTTTATTCATCTTGAAGAAAAAAGCCATTATTGCTTTCTTCTGGTATTTCAGGAAGACTATTTTCTTCTGTAAAATAAGATGAAAATGCCTGAGAAAAAGCCAGTCATGTCATGACGCTTTATGCAAGAGACACACAGACACAAGTGTGAATATCATAAACTGCTTCAATGCCTTATAATTTTGAAATAACTTGGGCTGCCCTAAAGCAAAACATAGACCTTAATAAAGAATAAGTCTTTATGACTGTTTCAGTTGATTGCTTTTGAGCAGAGGAAAATGAGAAATCATTATGTGCACTAGTAGAAGCTTTCTTTTAAGTGGCAGTTCAGTTTAATTCATATCACCTTTCTCATGACAGTGATAACAAAAAAAAGAAACTGAGGACAGATTCCTAAGGATAATTAAGCAGTGTTGATCTCATGAAAATTGTCTTTTCAATGAAACACTGATTGCATTGTTCATAACAAAACTACCTCAGCATGACAGAACTAATTAGTGACCATCTGAACTTACTTAGCCAAACGAAAAAAGCAATTAAAAATGCCGTCATCACCGAATCTACCACTGAACAGCTGGTTATACTGATAAGCAATACAGCAAGTTAAAGCTACTTTGGAACACAATGGAACTTAATCTGCTTGCTAAGTAGTAATTAGAAAGCAATGAGAGAATATGAGATTACTGTTGAGAAACTGTTACTATGATGCAAACAACTTTCAAAATGCAGTTTGATTTCCTCCCTCCCTCCCCTCAAAATTTTTTAAATAAGGAAAGTGGGTGAAAATTTAAATTTTTAAAGAGTGAAACTCAAAAAGCCTCTAAAAGGTTTTCATTTATTAGTTCCTCTATGATTTGAAGAGGTTTTTGGGGTGCAAAATGTATGGCAGAATTTACTTGCTTACCCTTTGCAATCAGGTTGAGCACTGAAATAGGCTGGAGCAAAAAGCTCAGTTCCTCCGGTGGATTAATCACTCAGATTTCATAGGCATTGCTTTAAAAAAGAAATTGGAAAGAACAATCACAAATTTTCTCTTCATATGCTGAGAAAGCTTGAGAAGTTTACAAAACAATGAGGAAATAAAAATATTAGGTTTATTTATTGTATCCAATTTATATTGTTAAAATACAACTAAAAAGTTTTATCAGCATTTTATATTTTATAGAAGAAGGGTTTTTATAGGTATTCACTGTACGTGTATTATAAGCTTTCATTTGAGCATGGAAGAAGTGTGCACCACATGTAAAAAAATGATGTAGTGACTTCATCATAAGATTGAAAAAACCTCTAATATAAAAGTTGATCAGCCATAATATAATCAGGCATGTATTACATACATTGGTTTTGCTAAGTTTTCTTAAAGATGGCATATATTCAAAAAAACAGCTATGATAGTTCTCTCCAGCATGTCAGTCCTTCACTCAATTTTTCATGTAAATATGAATTAAATATTGGTGCATTAGTAAAAGATACACTGACTTGTATCAAAAGCCCCATTCAGAGATTCTTCTGCAAAGGTGCAGGAAAATGTTATGCAATATTTTAGTGTGCTCTAACACAATGGATTTCCTAAAATATCCTGCACGGTTTGGTTTGTAGACCTAGGGATACTATGTAAGAAAAGTTAACCATTCATTTAAGTCAATCCACAATCAGGGAAAATTTAATCTTAAATATACACTTAAATGTTACACAGAATGTTTCTATTATGCTGGATGACAAGTTCAATACTACAGTAGTTTCATGAATATAAGCCGCACCATTTTAACTAAAATTTTGCTCCCACACTGGAAATG
>PYHW01010703.1:1117044-1129211 GCA_013186435.1 Turdus rufiventris
AAAAACCAAAATGTTTGCCAACACCCAGAGATGCGGCTTATAGTCCGTGCAGCTTATATTCGTGAAATTACTGTAGTTAGAATATATATTTTTTAATGTCTCTTTCCCATTTTCCCCTGATTTTCCCTTCCAACATATGGAAACAGACTGTCTTTGGACTGTGAAGTCTTCAATTAAGCAGATAAACAATACGGTCTTATGAAAAACATTCATTATTATATTCATTTCCCTTTTGCAATTTAAACCATAACCCAAAAATTTAAATAAATAGAAACCATGCATAATTTGCAATTAAATTTTCCCCCACTTTCTCTTCATCTGGTGAACTGCCAAAATATTTGCTCATGACATAATGAGTCAGGCTTTTTTCTGCTTTTTCCGCTCTTTCCATGTTTTCCCCTGTACAAGGAGGCAAAATTTCTCTAGCTGTCAGGATTTTTTCATTTTCAGAGGAAAAGCCCATAAACTTCTGTTTTCAAAACATGCTTTTGATTTGACATAAACCTATATTATACCTCACACTTTTAAGAATTTCTGGCACTTAAAAAGTCAAAATAATGGGCTACCAGAAGATAAAAATCACACATATCTGAGCAAAAAAGTAAAGAGCAAATTTAAGTGTGCTCTGCATCAGGTTGGATTAATTTGAAGAACAGTGCAATTAGAAAAGAACCCAAATTACTCTGTAAAACAAAAGAAAACAACCCAAAGCACATGCTTATTTAAACTTCTTAAAGTAGAAGTTGTAAATTATGTGAGAAAGAAACTGGTCAAGTGAGAATATAAGTAGATATGAAGAACCAGAGTAGTTTGGAAAGTTTAATTGTCCAGCTGTCTGCGTTCCTTCACAGTTCTGGTGGAAATTTCCCATTTTTGTGTATGACATAGCTTAAAGAAAGCAAGTTTACCTTCCGCAAATATACATGGTGATTTTCTTCCTTTTTCTCTCCTGTGATGAGAGCATACAGTTGAAAGTAATCTCCAAATTAGCATTGCATTTATTCAAGTGTATAAAAAGGTCCCTTTGACATTATGTTGGGATCCATATAATACAGAATCATTTGACAGGATCCATTTGACTTCTGTATTAATATCTGAGGCCCATTTTGTGCAATCCAGTGGAGAAAATACGTTGTGTTTCTCATCTCAGTGATCAACCCTAGCTCCTGGTCACTGAATGTTTCAGCTTCATTGAACACTACAGAATTTGTGAACATGGTTAAAAGCAAGAAAATAAATATTTGACATTGTCTTAAGTAAATTTCATCAGGTGTTCTACCTGTGCAAAACATACTAGATTTACCTGTGACTATGATAACCGTTGATTGACTAAATCACCATCAGCTTATTCTGGTAAATTTTCATTCACAAATGATATCATATTATCTGTTAGATTTCTGTAAAAGTTCATCAAAAATGCTGCGATTATAAGCCTCAATAACTATTTTGAAATACTTTTGAAATTATTTAATTATACTGCATTAAAAGTACTTCCGGAAGTAGCTTTTAAATGGTTGTATTTAATTATATCTACAAATCTTAAACCTTGATAATACAGTCTCACTTTATAAGGTGGATAATTTCCTACCTACAGCTAACACAACTTGCAAAGGGGACTCTATTAGAATACACTTTGTAAAATTAGTTTTACGATCTTAGTTCTACAACTTCTTTCATATCTTCATTATCATCAGGGATACAAACTCAGAGTCCAATGCAGAGTAAAAAATGACAAAACAAACTTAAGATAAAGTCCTTTTTAGTTTGCTAGCAAAGAAAACTATGGGAAGAATAAAATGATAAAAAATACACGTGCATTCCGAAAAAAAAAATATGGTTCTATGCTTGTGCACAGGCATTCAGTCTTGACATTTCATTATATATTATTTTTGGCATTCATTTTATATTAACATACAGCATTTCTGAAATAGCTGAGAAATAATTTTAAGTAATTTAAAGTGAGAAACGCTGTATTTAATAAACTAATATAACTGACAATTATTTAGGGAAATTAAAATCTATATTTTACAGCTCAGATCTCAGCAGTAACAAAATAATAAGAAGAAAGTAAAGCAACTGTCAAAAAAAGTTAATTAAGTAAAGGAAAAAAAGTAAGATTCATGAAGAAAACAAAAGGAGTTAATGCTGCATCTTACATAAAGGTAGAAGTTAAAAAGAAAAAATCGTGTTTATGTGTCAGTTTTGTCAGTACAGTTATTCAGGCTGGACTGGTGGGCTGAGGCCAGCTGTACGAGGTGCACCAAGGCTTTCAGTCACAGCAGTGGCTGCAGTGCCACAGGCTGGAGGAACAGAGGTTGGAAAGCTGCCCAGGCAAAAAGGGGATTGCTGCTCAATAGCTGCGGAACATAAGCTAGGGTCTGCCCACATGGCCAAGAAGGCCAAAGGCATCCTGGCCTGTGTCAGCAATAGTGTGGCCAGCAGGACCAGGGCAGGGATTTTCCCCCCTGTACCTGGCACTGGTGAGGCCACACCTCGAGAGCTGTGTCCAGTTCTGGGCCCCTCACTACCAGAAAGATGTTGAGGGGCTGGAGCGTGTCCAGAGAAGGGCAATGGAACTGGGGAAGGGTCTAGAGGGTCATGTGAGGAGCAGCTGAGGGAGCTGGGTTTCTTAGCCTGGAGAAAAGGAGGCTCAAGGAAATATTATCACTCTCTACAGCTGCCTGAAAAGAAGCTGTGGAAAGGATGGTGTCAGCTTTTTCTCCCATGTAAGTAGTGACAGGATAAGAGAAAAGAGCCTTAAGCAGGGCCAGGAAAGGTTCAGGTCGTACAACAGGAAGAATTTCATTATATGAAGAGTTTCTATGCTTTGGAATGGGCTGCCTAGGGAGGTGGTGGAGTCACCATCCTTGGAAGTGTTGATGAAACAAGTGGGCATGGCATTTAGTGCTATGGTCTAGTCGACAAGGTGTTGATAGGTAAAAGATTGGACTCAATGACCACAGAGGTCTTTTCCAATTTAAATGAATCGGTGGTTATGTGGAATAAAGAGAACCATGGATCATAGGTATGTATTGCAGTATTACTTAATGGAAAATACTCTTACTGTTTAAAAATAAACCAGTTTGACATCAACAGGGGGTTCACTTTCACAAATATTATTGGGGCAGGGAAGTCAATGTAGAAACAAGTTTTAGTCCAATGAATTGCAATGAATTAATTATTGCAATTATTGATCTAAGATGTTGCTTCTAGACAATAAAGTCAGATTAGTTTGATTTGCATAGTAACATAAAAACTACAGTTATGAAAAATTTATTGTTGTCATCACTTCCAATGTTTAAACAGAATATAAACTCTTTCAATAGTTTGGTTCTTTTATCTACTTTTTGTTTCTATATAATTTCTGAACCGTTAAATTCTTCCAGAAAAAGAAAATGCCTAACTTAAAATTACAACACTGTGTGTGGTTGTACAATACCTCATGTAGTGCTGTGTTGAATGATATCACACCACAAAAATTATTATTCAGTATAATGCATTATTTATAGTTTGGGCTTGCAGATGTTGAAGTGTATCATACATCAATAACTACTTTGTTGGCTATCAGTAAAGGTTATTTGAAGGGGAGCTTTTTGCTTCTTTACTCAAGCAAATTCAATAGAAACAGAAAAATAAACATTTTTCTTACAAACAAATCAACAAACTATTCCAAAGAAGTCTCTTAAAACATAATAAAATAAATCAGATAAATATAAATACAAATGTATATAGAAAATACTATGTTTTAAAAGTTCTCATATGACCTTATTTTGAGTTCAGTTGCTTCATCTCAGTAAAGATGTACCAGAGATTAATGAGATTCATGCAAAGGCGACAAAAACGATTAATGATAAGGTAAGATTTACATAATATGAGAGGTTACAGTGACAAAGTAATAGGAAAAAAGAATACTGTGGGAAGTTGAGTAACTTATGAAGGACAAATGGAAATGGATTACTTTAACTTTTTAATTTAGTTTTTATCCTGAGTTTAAAAACTCTGTTGGGAAATTAAGGCCTCTCAAGCCATCCCCTTTTCTACAGTGGAGAAATAAATGCTAAGGGAGATTGAAGTCAGACTCACAGTAATAAACACAACAATAATAATAAACAAGTCCACAAAAAGAGAATGGTTTAACCAACAAAGAGCAGGTATCACTTGCCCCTGCTCCCCTACCTAGGGCAAAACCAAAATTGGGGCTGCTCCATGCTGTCTGCCACGTAGCGCTCATGAGAGCAAAGGATAGCACACCAGAGATATTCTTTTTGTGGTTCAACCTCCTCCTCCTCCTCCTCCCAGCCCCAGCCTCTGCTGGGGTGGGTGTCTCTGGGTGCCTGAGGGTGAGCGGCAGCAGCTATGTGGTTGCTGGGTGTCTGTCCCAGGGGAAGAGGACACAAGCCAGCAGGCAACGTGTGGCTGGGTCAGGAGTAGGCTTTTGGCTGCTCGTGGCTCAGCTGGTACAGGGGTGATCCTCACCCTCCACTTCCAGTAGAAACCTCCTGCATGGGAGTTTTTCAAGGTTTGGGCTCCATGGGAATGGAAGAACAGGGAACCTGTGGTGATGGTGATGCGGTCCAGGCAACCCTTTCCCTTCCCCAGCACTTGAGCTAGAGTAAAATGGTCACCTTTCTGCTTCCCCTGCTGCCTTAAAATATTTGGCCTACTAACAATGACCTAGAGAGGTGTAAAATACACAGCTTTGGTGACCCCCACATAATGCTAAAATCTGCCTCCTATCCCTGTAAGCAGGACAGTTTTACAAACAAAAACCAATAGAAAAATCTGAAGCAATACAGAGCCTTTTATTACGGGCTTTCCGCAAATAAACTTTCTGGCATATGGAAATGTATTTACATTACGTTCATATTCAGAGTTTCTGAAAGACCCCTCTTACCAAACTTCCCCAATATTGTTCTGCTTGCATTCTTCACATGAGTGGCTGTGAAGAAAGCTTTCAAACTATTATTCTCTCAGTTTACTGAATCTACCTCTAAAAAAGTCTAAATGAGACTGTGAGATTGTTCCTTACTCTTTTGAAAGANTTTTTTCTTTTTTTTTTTTTCTTTTTTTTTGACTCTTAAACACTGAAAACCTAAACTGCATGATGAGATAAATGACTATGAATGTTTGAAATTCAAACAGTGGCCTATGAGTGACACTGCATATAGATTTTGTATTCTAATAAGAGGTTAACAGCTCAGATTACCTCTTGCAATTCACATAGTATTCCTGACACTGAAATTCATGATCCAAAAAGGGAATAAAAACATACGCAAAAGAGAGGAAAGGTAATACCATGGAAAAGATTTACTGTCACTCTAAGTAATATGTTTGGACAGTACATTTCAGATTAAAAAAGTTGGTTTTTTTTTTCTGTATAAACTGAAGGTGAGCTGAGAAAGAATTTAATAATCAGAACTACAAAAGTGCATGTTAATTGTGAATAAAATATGGGGTTTGTAAGTTTTTATGTTCTCCCATTTTGATTCTAGAAGACTTTTTCTTATCTGGTTCTATCACTGCTACTAGACTTGTCATTGCTGCTCCATAGCAGGAGGGATGAGCCCTAATCACTCTCTACATTTCCCTGCTATAAGAGTAAAGAAGATGTTTTCTTCACATAGCAAGAACTTTTTGCTCAGAAACACTGACTACTAGCCAGATCTAGAAACAAGGGTTGGAGTAAAAGAAGCAATTCACTAACTCACTAAGGCAGTTCCTCTGTTAGAAGACACTTTAACTAACGCGTATATTTAATGATGTGTTACTGTTTGTTTCCAGATGTTTGCAGATTAGGCTGTAATGCACTGCATTGAAGTTCACTGATTGATTCAAAGTCAGCATAATAATATGCAAAATTAAAATTGTAGGATTTTTTACATTATAGTAAGCAAAAAGGTGTCTTTTTTCCCTCTGCTTTTAATGCATTCAAATACCAATAGTTTTTATATATTTTAATGGGTGCAATAATACATAAATATCCAATTATGTTGTTAGAATACACCAGTTTTAAATATTGATGTGCAGAAGGATCATCAACAAAGTTGTTTGTTAAGATGTTAGAAAGCTTTACATCAATTGCACATAGAAATGGGGTTCATCTGTAAATTTTGAAAAAATGGTGAAAATTGATAGACCTCTGGTTTATTTGGTTTAATTGTCTGTTTATTTGGTTTTTTTCACCATCTCACATAACACTAGCTATGTCCCCAGAGTTAATGGCTTGGTTATGTTTGCTGGCAACAAGCAACAGGTTAAAGATAAAAAATTCAAGCTCAAAAGAGGTACCTGTGAAAGGCTGGATGAAGTTAATTAGTTTTGCCTGTTAGCTATGGAGAAAATATAGACAACTAGATTACTCCAGACACAGATCATTGGATTTCAGATGACACGTATCTTACCTGATGTGCTTTACTTCAGTTACTAATAATTTTTCCCTAGGATTCCTGCAAAGAACTGCATAATAAAAATAGACAATCATGTCTACTCAGGGGTGTATTTAAAACAGGTGACATGAGTAATTTCAACAGAAACCATAGAAGAAAACCAGCTGCCATGGTTTAACACTAGCTGTCAACTGCCCCCACAACCACTCGCTCACTCTCAGTGAGAGGGGCGAGAGAATCAGAAGGGTAAGAGTGAGAACACATGGGTTGAGACAAAGATAGTTTAATAGGTAAAGGAAACGCTGTGCACACATGCAAAGCAAAACAAGGAATTCATTCAGCACTTCCCAAGTGCTAAATGTATTCAGCCGTTTCCAGGAAAGCAGGGCTCCATCACAAATGGAGACAAACACCACCACTACAAATGACTCTTGTCCTTTCACCTTCCTCTTTTTCGAGCCCTATATACTGAGCATGATGTCAAATGATACCGAATATTCCTTGGGTCAGTTGGGATCACGTGTCACAGCTCTGTCACTTCTCAGCTTCTTGTTCACCCCCAGCCTGATTTACCAAAATATGAGTATTGGTCTAGTACAGATACTCAACTGTGACGGACAATGTGTGGTTGGCTTCTTGAATTAAGTCTGGGGTCGTTTTTGTGGGGAGAGGTCTTAGAAGGAGGTAGTAAGGCGAGTCTTCCTTGCCCTGAATTTTTCTATTAATGACAATACAAATGGTTTTTGGGGCAACTCCAGTTTTGCAAAGAATGAGTTTCTGGTTGCAATTGTTCATGCTCTTTGGACCTACCTACTAGTTTCATCCTTTCCCATTGCAAGCACAGCTGAACAAACATAAATTCACAGGCAATCAATTATTTAAGTTTCAGGTAACTATCTCAAGCCCAGTTTCTTTTAACTTTTAACTTTTAAAAATTTTAAGTTCTCTAAGATTAGTGTTTCAAGCCAACTTGCTGGTGAGGTGGGGTGAAGAGCAGGAAAGCCACTGATGCTTTATAAGAACTGATCAGAAATAGTGAAAACATCCATGTGTTATCAAACTTATTTTCAGCTCAAACCCAACACGTAGCTCCATAATGGCTACTGTGAGGAAAATCAACTCTGCTGCAGTCAGAACCACCACATCAGCATAAATATATTGAATTCTCTCCTTAATTTTTGAACTAAAAAAACTATTTGTGATGGATCACTACTCCATTCATAATTAATAAAGACATGGATGCCTTCAAAAGATGATTTATGCCAATGAAATGCAACCATGTCCATACATGATGGAAATATTTTTTTTTTGTATCATACGCCTTTATTAAAGTCCTAAGTAGAGAACAAATATTTTTTTCTCTATATTTTTTTATGCTTAATCCTTACAGAAAAAGGAATTCAGAGACAGAAGAAAACATTTTTTTTTTCAGGCTTCTGAAGGGTTGCCCATAGTTTTCCAAAACATTTTGTACATATTAAATGACAATATTTTAATCTGGAACATGCAAAACCTTTGTAAGATTTTATGATTTTACAAATGAAGTAACTGTATACTGTCTTTGCTTCAATTATCCCAAAAATCTTGCTCATAGCTGAAGGTTATGATAGGAAATGCCTCTAGAAATCAGATGTGCTGCATTATTTTTACATTTTTCTTCTTTATTCTTTTTCATTCATTCACAATAAAATGTCCTTTGAGACAGTATAGCATCTTAATACATATGCAATACTGTGAATTTGAGCGGAAAGTAAATCTGTCTTTTCATATGCATGAATGTTAAAAAAGAAGTATCAACCCCAGTTTCTTTTCAATAGTGAATACTTCTTGGCAGTACACATTTTAATAATCTTAATAATGCATTCCAAGAAAAAAAAAAATAAGAGAAAAAACAAGCAAGCAAAATTTATTATTAGAAATATATTATGGATTCATTTTTTCTTTTTAGGAATTTTCATATCAACAACAATTTTAAGTGCAGTATTCTAATTTACATCCAAGACTATAGACAGGAAAAAAAAGTGACTGAAAATAATGAACTATCAAGTTGTTCATGTCTTTAGGTAAGTGAAAAATTTCAGCCGCTGTCTTCCTTATCATAGTTTCAAAAAGGAAGATCACAAGATAAATATATTTTTCTTATACAGGTCCATAATGGATTGAGTTTCCTTGTGGATGATCAGCCAGTTTCTAGCAATGTCAAAAAAGCATACTAATAAGTAATGGATATTAATTAATGGATTAATGGATATTAATTTTAAAATAAGTTTTCCTATAATTTTTTCAGAAGTCAGAATTTTTTTTCTTGGAGTTTTATTTAATCGTTCAATTTTTTGGTGAATTTTTGCTTTCATTATAATTTCTTAACAAGAGCAAAGACAGTATTCATTACAGGCAGAGTTTTAACAGCAATGCCAGCCATGAAGCTAGCAAAATATTACACATATATAATACATATTAATAAAATCAACCCTCTTGCAAAGTACTTTATACATGTGAAAGTTCTACTTCTCATTAAATTTTTTCATTGCTTTAAAGCACCTATATTTTATGGGGCATTCTTTATGAAATATAAAACAGAGGTTTACAATACTTGGAGTTAAAATTGTATCCACAATTGAAACAAATGTTGCTAGGAGAAGACAAAATATCTATCATTTCTTCCAGTAAACATGGTAAATTATGGGATAACTGTGATGTAGTTTGCGTTATTTTAGCTCTTAGAAAAATTCACCAGTGTCACCTGAGTGAAGTTCAAATTAATTCTCCTGAGAATGTTTGTTTAAGAGATGAAAGACATGAAAAGCAAAAGAATATCAAGAAAACTACAAATAAGAAATATGGAGAAAGTCTAAAACATCTTTTCTATCATAGAGTTATACCTAAAAAAAGTCAAAATTATTTTGTTGTTATTGTTATAGAGTGTTACTGGCTTATGTTGCTCTGTTTACTTCTGCACTGGCTGCCTTTAGGCTTACGTTTACTGTAAATCCAAGTTGCTGAAGTAGGCATTGACTGTATCTCTGAAGAGTACCTTCAGGGATCTGTGCACACCCTCAATGCTTACGAGATTGATTTGTAGCTTCAAGCATAAGACACTTAAGGGGATCTGAAGCTAGGATGGCCACACAGGTGACCTTATAGCCTGCGTAGGGTGAGATAAGCTGGATGCTCTGTTAGTGCCCCCTGATGGACAGCTCATGCAAACCTTTCAGATAACACGTGAATCAATGAAATATATACTTAAGATGACAATAATATATATATATATATATTAAAAAATAAAACAAAATCAAAGCAAATGTAATGTGCTAAGTGTAAAAAGTAGATTATGCTAAAAACTTGGGAAAATGTAAGACATATGAAATTCTTAATTTTTCCATCTGATGGGTATAAATCTCTTTACCAGAGGCAAACAGAAACAGAAAAAAATCCCCAATAATAATAATTTGTATCGATATTTTTATTAAATGCAATTTTTGTTTAAGAAAATTGTTCCAATATTGATATAAAAACAGCAAAGAAACCAAAGGGCCAATTTATGACATAAGGAGAAGGAACAGAAAAGATATTTCATCTTTCCTTAAACTGAGAGGTGCTTATCCTAAAGCAGGAGATGTTTACTCAAGCTATGGAAAAATCTGGACAGATTTTCTGCATTTACAAAATCAGGTATATTTCTCATTGTCTAGCTGTCTTCTATCCATCCAAGTGTGTTAGAAATACATAAGGTGTCAATAATGTTTGAAATAACACCACTTAATACATACAATTAAATAACCCTGGGAGAAGAAAGGACTGTTGCATGTTAATAGCTTGAATATTCTATGCAGAGAGGACAGACTTTCAAGAAATGCTCTTTACCTCAGAGTATCCTCTAGATTGAGAGAACTCATGTTTACATTTTCTCAAAATATATCACATAAAAGAATATTATTCTTTACAATATTGTCTCTTTAGTACTTTATGCATTTCTAGCCTGAATAACATGTTCTCTAAGGGCCAAATTCGGCAAATATTACTTCAGCTGATGAATTTTACTTCCATGTTTCATCCCTTTGAAGTCAGAAAGATGAATGCAAGTAAGAGTTATATAGGCATTTGGAGAATCGGGTCTGGATTTGAAAATAGTAGACTTTATTGGTCTGATCAATCTAGGAAACATTTATTTCCACTAGAAAAAAACTAATTTAAAACATCTAAATTGTTTAGGACAAGGGGAAATGAATTAAATGATAAAATGGTGGGAAAAACCTTTTTGAACTGTAGGAAAAATTTCCATGTGTTTAATGCTCTGGTGTATGAGGAATAAGTCCTTAAGATTTTTTTGATATAAAATACAGTTAAGCACATCATCTGGGAAAACAAAACCGAAGCAATTATCCAGAAGCTGATGTTCCTTTCAATTTGATAGATGAGGCAAGAAACTTGACTTTTTCACTGTTTGATAACATTTGATAATTTCTGATTTAAGACATAAATGAAATTAGTAGGATGCAGTGAAATTCTGTGGTATGACACTTTGTCTGCACACTATTTCATAAGTTGTTTAGAAAATTAAGAGTCTTATTCTTCTATATCTTCTTTGAGGCAACATAAACATGTATTTTTCTTCAGTATTTTGTTCATGGCACTTTTATAATACATTTATTGAAAATTCCCAGTATTCCCATTTCCAGTATTAACTCCCATTTCCAGTATTAACTGAATTATGCATTAATAATTTTCTTTAAAGACAATAAATAAAATGCATATGTTTAGTGGTTTATTTAAAATAATACTTATGTAGAAAATTACTCCAAAAAAAGTTACGTTTCCCTGGAAGAGCATTATATTTATATATATTTATATATACACACACCTCACTATATATAGGAATATATGTATATATACACCTATAGACTCCTAATAAGGAACATTTGTGGCAGAACATGACTGCAACTTAAATACAGACCTCTTGCTTATTTAATCCACACATTTTATTTTATTGCTTCTAATAAAAAAAATACAATAATTTCACGACTATTAGGCGCACCTGAAGATAGGACGCACTTCTTTTGCAGCAAGGATCCCTTCACGTGGTTGCTGGTCGAGGGCCTGCCTGCACCTGGCAGCCATGGCACCGCAGGCCCCCCTGCACCCGGCAGCCACCTCACCACGGGCTCCTGGCTCTCCTTTACCCTGCAGCCGTGGTGTCACAGGCCCACTTTTACCCGGCAGGAGCAGTGCCGTGGGCCCCCGGGCTTGCCTGCACCCGACAGCCACAGGTCCCCGGATCCGCCTGTACCCACCAGGAGTGGCACCACGGGACCCCAGGCCCACCTGCACTGGGCAACCTCGGCCCTGCTGGCTCCCTCTGTGACTCATGGCTCATACTTCTGGCTTGGCAAATTTCTGAACTTTGGCCATATATAAGGCGTACCGGACTATAATGTGCACTTCCGGGTTCGGGCCAAAATTTTAATCAAAAGGATGCGCCTTATAGTCATGAAATTACTGTACTACCTTCTGCACTATTCTACTTCCATCATGTTGCTCTCCCCAGTAATTACTTTTTAGGAAGTGCATACCTCACAGTTCCTAGTAAATGTAATTTATTTCCAAAAACAGTCTGTGGGAATCACTTTTCAGTGCTGTAACGAGCAATCAGGTAGTGAAAAACCTTTGAAGTAAACTCCAAGTGACCTGATAAATACAGTTGGTAAAATGACCTCACAGGTGGAAAGACCATATGATTGAACTCTGTAGAACTTGGCATCATTTGATGGAAAAGTACATCAA
>PYHW01010703.1:1130194-1150041 GCA_013186435.1 Turdus rufiventris
ATAGGATGAAGTAATTTTGTCAGTTACAAGTGAGATACAAAACATTCTCAGTGAAAAAGGAAGCTAATAAAGTACATAATAGTAGAGAAACTGGAAATATTAAAAGATAAGGGATAGTATTTCTTCTTTAGATACAATATTTACAATTAGCAAGAGATTAATTATTTGAAGATAAATTTTTCTTTGAACCTGTTGAAATGCATTTTCTTAACTGATCTTCCTGTTTCATGTCTCCTACCTTTATCTTAACTTTATAATTTATGTCCAAATATCACTAAGTTTTTTTTCTCCTTAATAACTTAATGCAGGATAATTCCTGCTTGCTGTTGAACAGTTTGACCCAAGTCCAAACAAGCACTAAGGCTTAAATTCAAGCCTCTAAAATGTAAGACTGAAATGAATAGAAAATTATGTGATTAAGTGCTATGTTGGATGAAGGCCAAAGTGTTTAGCATCTTGAAGGCTCTTGGGGGATGGGGGGGTGGGGTGGGAGTGAATAATCCAGTGTAAGAAATAGATCTATTTTAAGAGTATGTATAATGATCAATCGTACCAAAACCAGAATTTTGAATTTATAGATGCACCTTAACTTTAATGTTGTGGAAGCCAATAAAACATTGTTAAGGAGACTATGATTTTAGTGCAGTATTAACTGTACACACTTTGTAATCGGATGGTACCAACTTACCAGTTTTATATTCCTTCTTCTCTAACCAAACAAAAAAATCTTGGAGAACCTTATTTGGAGTTATATTGAGTCTGGCTAAGCTGGAATTCATTTTCTCACAACAGCCTTCACATTGCTGTGCAGTGCACTGGTAGCTGGAAAGGTCTTGCTAACATAGCAGTAGTTTGGCACTTCTGGGCAGGGCTGGCACAGCATCTGCACTGTCTCAATATTTCCCCCCATCAGAGGGCTGGGAGTGGGAAAGATCCTGGGAGGGGAAACAACCAGGCTGACCCAAATTGACCAAAGGGATATTCCATACCATACAAGATGAACTCAAATATAAAAAGCTAAGGGAAGGAGGTGGAATGGAAGGAGGGGAGCAGGCATTTATTTTTTCAAGGTTTGCCTTCCGGACCAACATTATACTGAAGTACTCAACATGTGTGCTGAAGCCCTGCTTCCTGGGAAGTGCTTATGATGGGAAGTAGAGGTTAAACTTTTTTTTCTCTTGGCTTATGTATGCACATGTATGCACAAACTTTTTCTTTTGTTTCAGTAACCTGCCTTATCCCACCTTGTAAGTTGTTTTCCATTTCATGTTCTTCCCCAGTCCAATGTGGAAAGGAGTGATAGAGAGATTTGGTGGACACCTGGTGTAGACCAAAGGTCTATCCATTACAGAAGTCACCGATTCAAAACATTTAATTCCAGCATGTAACAGTTTTAACAGTCCTCTTGTATAAAAGTATGACTCATATGGTCTAAATTGGAGAATGACTAAATGGTGTTCCAAAAAAGTTGGAAGACTGGTAACAAAATGTCATTATTCAAATGTCCCACTCTATCTCGGAGCAGTAGCAAGGCAAGAACTCTTGGACTCTGTAGTGGGATCTACACACTTTTTAATGATCTGAAGAAGGTGATGAAGTGCTTCATTATCAAGTTTGCAGATAACTTCAAATAAAGCAATGAGTCAATATGATTGGGATAATGATTGCTATCCAGATGGACCTTGACAGGCTGGAGGAATGAGCTGCAAGGAGCCTTACAAAATTGAATCAGGATAAATGCCTGTAGGGATAAATCTATGAGGGTCACAAGAAGACCAGGCAAAAAATATGCAATAGTTAGTATGTGCATACAGTAAAAAAAACCCAAAACCTCCCAAAGTCCAGTGTTACTGCAAAACACATTCTGTATATAATAGAGTCTAGAAAAATCTAAAGACAAAACAAGAGTTCATTATTTCATTTAAGACTTCTTTCAGTCTAATAATCAAGATTAATTTTTGTAGAGTAATGAGACAGGTGGAAGTATATGAGTAAAGGTTATAAATAATTGAAGAAACTACCTTGTGGTGAGCAAAACCCAGTTTTTCTCAATGAAGTCTCATGATAAGTCATCTCATCTAGCCCAATATTCTTAAAAGCATTATGGCAGTAAGAGGAACAAAGTGAGTTCTTTAACATTTCACCAGGATTAATTTTTCATTATTGAAAAGAACTGAGTGGTTGATAGAAAATGGAACAGACTCTACACATTATCTTAGAGATGCAGGAAAAAAGCAAAGATAGCATCTTATATATTCAGTTTCCTATTTGTATTGGTATCTGGTTCTAAAATATACATAAATGTGTAATAAAAGCAGATTCCAAACCAGCAGATAAAAAACCAACAACCCATGAAGAGATTTGTGAGCCATGAAGCTAAATCCCAAGTAATTTTCTTATGGATTTCTTACCAGAAATATTTATCTAGCATTGTCATCCATAATGTATTGAGGTCAACAAAAATTAGACTACAGATGCTTGGTGTTTTTCTAAGAATGATAAGTAATATATATTGTGGCTTGAGGAAGCATTATTTATTTATTTTCTCAAATTTTATTTCTAAGACCTGCTGATTTAGAAAGCAATACTGCTTATTCTTATATGTGCATAGATACAGAAGCAACATGTGGTTAATGGGAAACACAAAGTTTATGTACTTCTAGTTGTTAAGTCCTTGCTTTAATCTTTAAATTTCTCTTTATGGAAATTTATATTGAAGAAAATTAATGAAAACTGAGGAATCAATCCAAAGATTTTTCTTTAGCTAAGCAGTGCAGAGAAAAAAATAGCATATGCATTACCCTAAAAAATATATGTTTTCATTTATGAGTTTATTTTCAGTTCATTTTGAAAATGTTTCTTCTTAAAAAAAATTAAGTTTACCAGATGAAAAAGGGAATTTGCTTTAACAGTCTCTGATAAATTTCTGTTGATAAATATACTTTTACACCTACATTTAACAGATCTTGATTAAAAATATGTTAATAAAGAATGCAATACTTGCAACTTTTTAAGGTAAAATTCTTTGACCTAGAATTTAGCAGGTATACTATTAGTTCTGAGATGTGCCATATTTGCAAAGATTTAGGTCATGTGTGTACTAGATTTTTATTTTATTGATGAAATTCAATCTATTCATGTAAGCTAAGCCATTATGTTGCAACTGTCTTTCCACATAGTCTATCACAAATAGACATTAATCTTATAACACTTTCAGTAGTGATTGCAAATATTTAAAAATTTTTCTGTGAAAATAATTATATGCACAAATCATGACTGATGACATTCACCACTGCCAAAACCTTCAGTCTGCAGTAAAAGTAACATCCAAGCTGATTCTTATAATTGCATACCATAGGGGAAAATATTCCACATATGGGTGTATTCAATGTTTTGAATAAGTCTCTCAGGACATTTAGATGTTTTAACATTGATGCTTAGTTTGTGGCATTTTTACCTCTTGCAGTTTAAATTGTGGCATTGTAACATCAAACTCCTAAGGTATATAGTGACAACTGAGCACATATTAGACTAAAATTACACTCTAATCCTTAAAATTACTCATTATTCTAAAACTGTAACAAAATTTACAGTTAGGGCTTCTCCTTTAAATGTATTTGATAATTTCTAAAAATTCATTCTGCATCAATTATCACGTGTAATTACAGAATTAAGTGATTCACAAACCTGATGAAATTGTTGAAAGTTTAAACAATTCCTTTTCCACTTTCCTGTACACTCTCTGCTACTCTCAGTACCACTTTACTAGTAGCTAAGTGTAGGGGTTGTGTAGATTTCTTTTTTGTAAGGTTGCATTGGATAGTGGCTTTAGAAAATCAATTCAGATGACTGCTTACCTCCAGAATGAAGTTCTCATACTTCATGTGCGTATTATTGACATGCATTTTTATAATAATACAACCTGAATCTTACCTGAAAAAATTTGTATTTTCTAATGCTTGTTCATTTATCTTTTCCAGCTGTAGATTTCTGATGCTTGGTTTTATTTAGATTTGTATCTGAACCTGTAGTTCAGATTCTTCCATATCCATTCTTGGCCTCTTGCACTGTATTGCAAACATTTTGTTTGTTACTCATCTCTTGCTCAGGTAAGTGCTGCACTATCACTCTTTATTATCTCCTCAGTTACTGATCCCATGTTTTTCATCATTATTAACACAGTCTTTGCTTTTTATTCTAACATTTTTGACTCATAATTATCATACTGCACTGCAGTAAATCTTGACTGTAACATTTCAGAGTATACAGTATAAAGTAAGTAGCATTAGGACAATAATTCATAGAAGCATAGAATCATAGTATAGTGTACTGAAGATACCTTTAAGGATCATCTATTTCAACTCCTTCTGCAGTGAGCAGGGACATCCCAGGCACTCCGATGGAGGCCCATCCAACCTGGCTGTGAATGCTTCCAGAGATGGGGCATCCACCACCTCTCTGGGCAACCTGTTTCACCTACCTCATAGTTAAAATGTCTATCTAGCATAAATCTATTATCTTTTTGTTTAAAGGCATTCCTCCTTTTCTTACCACTACAGTTCCTATGAAGAAGTTTGTACCCAACTTTCTTAGAAGCCCTCTTTATGTGTTGGCCACAATCAGGTCACTCCTAAACCTTTTCTTCTTCAGGCTGAACAATTACAATTGTCTTAGCCTTTCCTTGTAGAGAGGTGTTCCATTCCTCTAATAATTTTTGTTGTCCTCCTCTAGGTCTGCTCTAACAGGTCCATCTTTTCTGTGCTGAGGACTCTACAGCTATATATGGTGCTCCAGTTGGGGTTTTACCAGGGAGAAGTAGAGGGACAGAATTTGGTGTCATCCACAAACCAGCTGAGTGTACGCTTGACCCCACTATGACATTGATGAAGATAATGAACAGTAAAAAAGTCCCAGTTTGGACCACTGAGTGGCACCTCTTATCACTGATGTCCATCAAGACTCCAAAACATTCACCACTACCCTCTGAATGTTACCACACAACCAGTCCCTCATCCACTGAGAAGTCTACCCATCAAGTTCATCTCTGTCCAATTTAAAAAAATTTAATGGGTCATCATGAAGGCCTTACAGAAGTCCAGACATATGTACCTTTTCCCTTGTCTGCTGATCTAGTCAATCCATCACAGAATAGGTTGTTAAGGCAAAATTTGACCTTGGTGGGGCTGTGCTGGCTGTCTTGACCCACCTCCCTGTCTTCCATTATGCCTTAGCATATCCTTCCATGATCTTCCTGAGCACATAGGTGAGGCTGACAGGTCAGTAGTTACCATGGTCCTCCTTTCATCCTATTTTAAAAATGGGTGCAATATCTTCCTTTTTCCAAGCACCAGGACTTTTATCTGACTTTTCTGCCATGACTTTTCAAAGTGGCTTGGCAACTCCATTACCCAATCCCTCACGACTCTTGCAATCTATCTCATAAGGTCTCATAGACTAGTGTACATTCAGGTTCCTCAGGGAGTCACAGACCTGATCTTCTCTTAAAGTGGGAAGGACTTTGCTGCCAACGTGCCTGCCTTATAGCCCATCCATTGAAGTGATATGAGAAGAAAAGCTGCCATCAAAGACTGAGGCAGTTATGTTAGTCTTCTCTTCTTGCACTGTTGCCAATTTTGTCAGTTTTCTTTGACCTGTCTTTTCTGGCTAACATATTTGTAAGAAGTCATTATTATTCTTTACATCTCTTGCCAACTTCAGCTCCAGCTGTATTTTAGCCTTTCTGAACCGTCCCTACACAATAGCGTCCCTATACTCTTTCCAGGTTCCTTGGCCCTACTTCCACAACCTGTGCATTTCCTTCCTGGTCTTTAGTTTGACCACCAGGACTTGACTCAGTCATACTGAACTCTTACCTTCCTTTCCTTATTTCTTACATCTGGGGTTTGAGAGCTCATGTTCTCTATGAAACATGTCTTTAAGTTCTGCTATCTCTGTTCTGCTCTCTTGTCCCTGAGGGCAGTCTCCTATTAACTAATTACTTCAATAGATTAAAATCTGCTCTCCTAAAATTTTGGGTCCTGACTTTGTTCTTTGCCTGACCCATATTTTTCAGGATGTTTTCCAACAAGTGCCAAGCTGGACCAGACACTTAAAGTATCTCTTAGCATTGGTAACATAGTTCAAGTTTTCTGAATGCGGAGTGCAGGAAGACATTAATATCCATCATCGCAACAATCTCAAGTCCTGCAGAAATAAGAAAGCAAAGTCAAAAGGGTTATTAATTTGCTTTAAATTAGGGAAGTACCTAAATATTTTCATAACCTGAGACCTGAAAATCTCTGTGGTGTCTATTAGTGTTAATTCCACTGAAGACAGTGAAATCAAGTTTCTAACATCAGATGAGACTCAGATGAGAGTTTTCCCCAGAAACAGCAAAACTGATAATTACTTGAAGCATGGTAATTTAGTGTCTAATTAGATGAACTCACATGGATTACTTAAGAAGTTTTGTACATGCAAATATTATTACAACTTGGGTTTTGTATGTGTTAATGTAGGACATCAAACTTGTTAGTATTACCATATGATAGAAAGAACTATGTTGATATTACTAAAGATTACTTTGCACTCCGTGAAGGTTATGTTCTGCTCCTAGATTTGATAGTGACCTTTGGCAAATTACACCTTTTGTTGTTAATGTTGGGGGGGTTTTTCCTCCAAGTTAATAATTTAGAAAACACAGAAGAACTTTGGAGGACTGTCTACACTAACATCTAACCTAAATTATAAGTCATAGTTCTTTGACTTCTACCCTATTTTTGGAAGTATGCTTCAGGAAAAGGTCAAAAGTCCTGGAAGAGTGGAAGAGTTATACAAAAGAACTTAGACCAGTATTTGAAGATGCTGAAGAAAGCATATGAAAACATTTGTGAAGATATAGCAACAGATATTCAGAATATCATTCCAGTCTCTAACAACTTGGTGTTCAGGGAACTAATGTTTCTATTTATCAGTTCTGGAAATATGGACACTTAGTACAGTAATTTCACGATTACAAGTTGCACCTGATTATAAACCGCACTTCTGAGTGTCCACAACGTTTAGGTCTTTGTCCATATATAAACCGCACTGGATTATAAGCCGCACTTTCGTTCGCAGTGAGGACCCACGTGCAACAAAGTAACAAATTAGTAACGGAGTCATGGGGTTTACTGGCTCAGCTTGGGGCCAGGCTGCCTCGGCCCGCTTGGGGTTGCCAATGGGGCCAGGTGGCCCAGCTTGGCACTGCCATTCGGCGGTGGGAGGGAGGGACGGAGCCTGCTTGCAACTGGGGCGGCAGTGGGAGGGAGTCACGGAGAGCCCCACCTCCCCCCCGGGCCACGGGGCTGGCAGGAGGGAGCCCCTCACCTCCCCCTGGTGCTGCTGGTGGGAGCCCACCTCCACTCACTGTGCAACAGAGTGACCAATTTGTAACAATCGCACAATCCCAGGTTTTACTGGCAGGTGCTTGGCTCAGCACCCTGGCTCGCACTTCCAGGTTGGGAAAATTCAGAACTTTGTTCAGATATTGGTCGCTCCTGAGTGTAAGCCGCATTTCCGGGGTGGGACCAAAATTTTAGTCAAAATGGTGCAGCTTACAATCGTGAAATTACTGTATATATTCTCCCCATTTTTTCTCAAGAGAAATAGCAATGTATGATGAAACAAAATTGCTGATAAACATAATTATTACTATTATTTTTCTTTCACCAACATTCATGTTTCTGCCATCCATTAAAACAGAAATACTTCTGTATTCTTTATAGTTTTGTGTTTTACCAGTTAAAAATATCTTCTTAAATTTACTAGGAGCTATACATAACATTGGTTGAATAATGCAAGCTTATATTATCTCATTCTTATATCATATAGTGTAACAGTAAATGACATGTGCTTTGACTTGTCCAGGAAATTTACATGGTGGTACTCCAGGACAAAACTTAAATCAGCCTATGACAATTTTAATGTAGGAAAAATAATAATATTTTATACAACGGACTTCTCTCAGACCACCAAAATATTCAAGATCTGAGACTAGTAATCTTTATATACATCCTATACAAAGAAAGACACAAGGAAATCTACATCATACTCCTTGCAAAGCTTCTGTTTCAGCAATTTCCAGAATCAAGGTTAACCTTTCATTTTGCCTTTATGTGGTCAGGATTATATATTAAATGTCCCTGCATAATAAAGGAAAAATCAATTCAAACTGTGTGGCTTAAAAGTGCCTCTCTTCCTTTAACAGCTTAATGCAACAACGTATTTTAAACATTTTGAACTACTTTCCACTAATATGCCAGATGATAATGGTTATATATCAAACCCTGTAATTCCCTGAAACTGCTTAGATTTATGCCCACTAAATTAGCTGGTTGTAAAGTGTTTAGTGAAAACAATAAACACTCATTCAGTCAGACATAATTCTATACTGATGTAATTACTGTGGCTTGAAGCCAGCACTGACTGGGATTCTGGAAGTTTAGTAAAGGGGAAGGCAGGGCCGATACACTCAGCTGTGTAGCTGAGATTAAGATTTCTTTAAAGACTGTTCAAAGTATGGGCTCATTTTCTAGTACATCTGCATATTCTTATTTATCCAAAAAGTGTGACTAAAATTTTTAGGTATCTGTCCCTATGGAAGTGTCATATTTTCTGGCTTACTTACTGAATTTGGAGGAGTGTTCCCTTTCTATTTTCTATTGCCTGTTGGAGTGAACCAGAGACTCTTTTTCAACTTCATTCACAGTGTCATCTTTCCTGCCTTGAGTACTGTATTTTCATACACTTCAGTAAGTTCCTGCTTCAGCATCTACTTTGAGAGAGCAATTTCCTAAGAATATGCAGCTGGGGACTTCAGTGTTTTCTTATGCTCTTTTTTTCACACTCTCTCTACTACTTTGGTTTTTCTCCCCTTCATTATAATATAATCAGATGATAAACATTTTTTTAAATCATGAGGAATATATTTCCCTTGCTACTTCTGAAAACTGTGTCATTACTATGTTCCTTTTTTCCTCAGGAAATTGACACATTCTTTACCTGTAATAAGTCTGTAAAGTCTGAGAATTTTTTTCTGCTTATCTTTTTTAATGTGTCTCTCTTTTCAGCACTCAGCATTAATTCTTTGAACACTTTAGCTAGTGCTCTAATGATCACCGAAAATTTAGAAGAGTGGTATTTATTTATTTTAGTTATGCTGACATTTAGTTTTGTTTAGCATTTACTGCTGTCTCTACAGAAATCTTCCCTGAATTACTGATATCAATGACACTCTTATTATCCACATTATTCAAAATATTCACATAATGATCTGATCATTGCTGGTTTTGTATCATTCATTTGGCAAACAGTAGGCTTTGCACTAACTTGATCAACTGCTATATTTAACCCTCTTGGGTTTGGAAACTGTGAAGGGAAAACACTCCATTGTTAGACTGTAAATCTTTGATTCAGTCCTCATTTCACACATATTTTTTAATTCATGTATTCACTGTAAAGAATTTTCTCATGTTACACAAGCATCGGTATTAATCTTCTTTTGCTTATTGTGTAGAATGTATGATTTGTTTGGGCTGAACTTGGCCAGCAGCCAAGCATCCATACACTCTTTGTTCACTCTCCCATAGGATGAGAAGTAGAATGAAGATGAGTAGATGTGGATCAAGATAAAAGTAGTTTAATAGGTGAATCAAAAGTTCTGTTCATAAGCAAACAAAATAGGGAATTTACTCACTGTTTTCCATTTGCAGGTAGATGTTTTGTTGCTTTTTGGGAAGCAGGGCCTCACCGCACATTCCTTAGGAAGACAAATGCCATAACTGTGAATATCCTTCCTTTCTCTTTTTCTAGACTGTTTGGGTCAGCTATCCCACTTTTGTCCTTCCAAAATTCTTGTCCACCTCCAACACACTTGTTGTGGGGGCAGAACAGAAAAAAAGATAAACCCTTTACATTGTGCAAGAATTGTCAGTCATAGTCAAAACACTTATGTGTTATATGAAGTGTTTTATTCATCAATGTGCCCTTTTAAAAGAGATCTGAAGAGCTCTGCTCCACCTAAAGCATCATTTTCCCTTGTGTGTGATTTGGCCTCATTTATTGCACAATATGAATCAAAACCTGAATGGAGAATCAGTCTCTTCATGGACTTCTCTGCCATAGTTATCACTGCTTCATTCGAATGGCTGACAACTGTTAATGAACATACTTCCATAAATACTAAATATACTGTACTGTATGTATATATATTTAATATATAGTATATACTTATTAGATGTAATTGTTCTTAACAATATTATTATGTATTTAGTACAGCATTTAATGTACAATAAATAATGTGAAATGGAACAATGATAAACTAGTTTAAAAGTTGGAATACTTATCACTTTGCATATATTTATGTATAACATCAGTTTAATTTTCATATTTATCACTATATTGAAATGTTTAGCAGTTTCCCAGGATGGTAGTTGGCTCCTAACATGGATTCATACTTTCTCTTTGTGTTGTTCTGTGTTTTCTTAAGCATATATCTGCTTCTCAACCGAAGGGAAATACTCTACCATACAAACTGTATTTCTCAGAAGAACATTGGCTGTTTTCTAGAAAGTAGGCCTGCAATTAGATGTACCAGGTAATTCTAACAAGTGGTACTCTTAATTTTTTTGTAAAATGAGTCTTTATTTCAAGTGAAAATTACTGTGATTTCTTTTAGAAGAGAGCATGCTTGAATTATTTGTAAAGCCAAACAAAAAAATAGTCATTGAAAGCACACATTTTAAAGAACAATGAAAATTCAATAGTTCAATAGTTTTTTTTTCCTTATCTTTTCACTCAGGCTCCAATTGTCTCTTTCGTGTGAGAAACTGCTACTATGAAGGGAAAGGATATTTATCCAAACAACTAATATCATTGTTGTCATCACAGTGAGCACCCTTCACTAAATAAACTGGTCAGCATGTCTTCGGTTAGTGCTAATCGACTGTGACTTCCTTCAGTGTCCTGCTAAGTGGTTTTTCGATCAAAGAAGGTATTTCCTTTATTGGAAGGCTTTCTTATCACAATTTGGCTTTTCATTCAGTCTGTGCTACTTTCAGAGGCTGTGTTAATGTGTTCAATCTTTTTGCAGGCTTACTTCCTCCATCTTCCACCTGGGCTAAGAGAATTCAGTCCACAACTGTAAGTAGAGATGTGTTTGTAACTGTAGCTTGTCTTACAGATAATCACCTCACTAAAATATCCTTATGTTCTGTAAAATCAGTAGACGCTCCAATCTTTCCTTCACATTGTGGACAGTCCTGTATCACAGTGCAATCTGACCCAAGTTTTGCACTATCCTGCTGTTCAGAAGATTTTGTTTACTATTTTCTTTATGGTTCTCCTTTAAACAGGAATTGCATCTTTCCAACCACTGTCAAATTCTAAATGGAGAAATTTTTTATTCCACCTGCACTATATATGAAGTTTATACATCTCCTTTTATTACTTTCTTTTCTGCTTAAAGTGATATCTCTATATTTTCTTATCCAATATAACAAAGTAAAATTAATGGAAGCTATAGTATTACTAGTGGTATTATTGACATCACTAGATCAATAATTTATTATTGTTTTCCTCCAGCGAAGTTGTGTAAAAGACTACTTTTTTCCCCTGAATTTTTTTCATATTTTTTTTCATTTTTTTAGCTCATGTCTTCCTCCTACTACCTCCCTATGGTTACTAGGATTTTGTCTGGAAATCCCACATTCTCTAAGTTGCACTTCTGTATTTTGATTTCTTAATTCTGTGTTCTGCTTGCAGTTTCCTTTTTTTTTTTTTTTTTCTTTTTTTTCCCCCCTAAGTATTGCATTCATTTGGTTGGTTTGGGCTTTATATTCTGCCCTCATAGTTCTTGTTCAATGTGTTTGTGTACCCTGAGAACATCCCTTGCATATAAATTAACCAATCCTTCATGAAAATACCTCTTTACAGATGGGTTGCAGCTATACTTATTGTTCAAACCACATGCACACAAACCATATTCTGTTGTTCAACTGAGAGACTTGGAAAAAATTTCAGCTCCATTTAGTCCTGCTTCCTTTGTGTTTGCCTGCTGTGGCTATGATGGCCTGATGAAAAATGTCTTGGTTTTCTCCAGTTTCTTATGCAGTTAAGGTAAGTGAATTAACTGTCTGAATATCTGCACTCTTTACTATCACAAAACCTGCAAAAAAGGCATAACCCTCTTCAGTGATTCAAACACCAAAAATATGCCTGTTATGGTCTGTGGGAAAGTCACTGCACTTTCACTGTGTTTGTAGCTATCCATGCTTTCCTTTAAGTTAGCAGAATAGTAGTTTTAAAGATCTTAATATGTGCTTGATCTGTCCAAAGAGTCCTCAAATAAAAGAGGAACTCTGACCAGACCACTCAAGTCCTGCTCTCCTGTAATTGCTTTTAATTTTTAGGATCAGCAGCCCCCACCCTGAGTTTCCTGATTTTATACACTCTCCCTGCTTGGAAACTGCTATCACCTGTTCAGTTCCAGATGTCACCTGAGGTTCAGCACATTCCCCTCTAACTTGGAGCGATGTATTTTCCTCTCACGTCTTACCTGGCTTTATCAGGAAGTGTTCTGAATGCAGAGGATCTCATCTCTTCACCTAGTAACTGTATTATTACCTGTAGTTGTCAGGAGCAGAAATTGAAAGAAATGCTGTCCCCTATCCTGAAAAATTCTTACTGAAGATGAATTCTCCAGGTACTCAGCTGGATTTGTAAAAAGAACTTTTTAAGAAGACAAGTATGAAATTCTTATATCTTAAAAACTAATAAGAAATTATTGTCTGCCAAAAAAGGAACAAAGAAGTCAATCTCTATCAATTATCTTTCTCTTTTGTGGTTGATTTGAGAACATAGCCTTCCCTTTCTTTGACCTCTGTAATAGTCTTTGCAGCTCCCAGATCAAAGATTATCAAAATACCAATGCATTTAATTCTGTATCCTTATTCACAGAGAGAGAAAATAAATAAAAATATGACAAAATTCAAGCAAACAGGAATCAAGAGGTTTTCAGGAAAGTTATAGCAACATCATATCTAACAAACCCCTCAAATATATTTGGAGGTATAGGGCAGAGAAGCTTTATGTCAACACAAAATTCACTTCTGCAATTATATACTCTGTTACATGAGATATTATAATTAGAGTTATTAAATTGAAACCATCTAAAAGTGGCTTAAGAACATTCTAAGCATTTCTGTTCACTAGTGGATAGTGAAGTACATCCCTAAAATAATCTCAATTAAATAGAAGAATTTTATTAATAGTACAACTATTTTATTTATTTTTTTAGCTGAGGGGACAAGTATTTCTAGTAAATTAGAAAGAAAAAACAATATAAATGTTTCCTCCCTTGAAATAAATACATATTTTTAAATTCAAATATATGTATAGGAAAGCCCAAATTATCTTTGCAAATTTTGCCCCCTGCCACAAAAAAAATTACTTGCACTGACAGTCTAAAAAGTCTAGTCTTAGAAGTAGAGTAATAAAAAGTTAGTTTAGTTCTTTACCTAGTAACTGGAAGCCCAAACAGTAATACCATAAGCTCATGATAATCAACATTTGGATTTTGAGTTGAACTGAATGAGAAAAAATATAAGTAACTCTCATTAATTTACACCAAGTAAGTTCATTAATTTCATGAGCAATAAGTGGTCTGGGTTACTTGTTTGTTTAATCATTCACTGAAGAACGTGCCGACAATTCTGCTTCTTGACTATAAAATGTTTCAGCAATATGAACGGTGTGAGTGGGTGAGCAAAATTATTTTAGTTAGCACTGGTGAGTGCCAGATGACTTCCCCAACATACAGCATCTGTGGGAAAATAATTGGAAAGGAGCTACCCTGCTTCAACAGAATTAGTACTGCCCACCAGTGACTTAGGGAAACAGAATAATCACAGTTCCTCTCTTTATTTCTCTGTGTCTTGTATGGAAGAGACAATCTCCACCCTTAAGAGCTTTCCTTATGTTTGTATGGCCCCAAAAAAACTTTACGCTTGTTCCCATTTTGATTAGGGAGATACGCAGACCAAAATGTGAAGCAGGGTAGCTTGTTGTATGAAAAAAAAAAAAAAAAAAAAAAAGGCAGAAATGTGTACCTATTCATTTATAATGTTTCATATTTCATTATGACTTTGGTATACCTATGCACCTCACACATAATGATGGGAATAAAATTTCTATAGATGATAAACTTCTCTCATGATACTTCTTTGTCATAACATTAGAGAGGACCAATAAAACAGGCTTATGGTGTTCTAAAAATCTGCTGAATACAGACCTGGGTTTGTTTGCTTACTTTTGTATTATGTGGCTTAAATTAGTTAAATTGTCTTGTCTCATTTTTTTTTTTTCCTTTATGAAGAAATATTTGGCAAATAAAAATAAAAGAAACATAAAAACTCAGCAAGGCTTGAAAATGCCAGCTGTAGATCACCACTATGAAAAAAAAAATCATTAATATTGACTTTTTGAAACTATGAAGCTTGAAGAATTTTTAAAAATATTATTTTTATTGAATTTAAATTTCTCACAGAGGTATTGCACTAACTCTTAAAAACTAATAATGTAGTTAAGCTAATTCCTCTAGAATTATCTAAATTTTAAAATCAATTAGAAGTCTTTGAAAACTTCTGTGTGCATTAGCTTCTAATGTCAAACAACACATCAAAGAAAGTATAAAATAGCAAGCAAGAAAACTAACTCTTTGGTGTTGAAGACAAGACCCTTTTATAAACCCATTAATGACAGAGAGTTTTTCACTCAGTATGCAGTGAGGCATAATGAATTTAGGACCCCAAAATGAAATATATTTTCCTTCAGAAAGCACAGTCATTTAAAGAACCATTGATTTGTTGCACTGTGTGTTGATACTTTATGATGATTTTCTTTAGAGACAACTTATTTTACTTTTCAGATAATAAATAATGCACAAAGGAAATAAAACAATACATACACACATAAAAAACTCCACACATTCATATGGGTATTTTCTCAATGGAGTACTGTCCTTATTGAATATTAAGGTCACCTAGGTGATGCACAAGACTTATCAAACCCGAACGCTTTATTAATCTTATTTTCATTTATGAATGTAATCTATTTATTTAGGACAAAGATTTTCTTAATTTTAAAATGCTTCAATATGTCATTTATATGCATATTTTATTATTATATTATGTTTGTTCATCCCAGTTGCAAGAATTAAATGAGTAGATTTTAAACCATGTGACATTAATATAAGGGAATTTTCTCAGGTTTGAAATATTGTCTTATTTCAAGTGATATTGTCTTTAACTGGGCTTTCTATAATAATAAATAATTTTAGTATACAATTAGAATTGATAGATATTATGAAAGATTCAGTCATCTGACTGTTATCTTAAAAGCAAAAGATCATCAACGAAGAGTAACAATCCTTCCACAAGGAGGGGAAAAAATGTAGAGAGAAAAGAATGCCACAATTCTAAAATCAATGTTTGCAAAATCTGTCTCTGGAGAAAACTTTCCTTCTCCATTGAATATATAGAGGAATCTGAACAACAAATTCAGATTAGGGTCCTAAGAGAAGCTTTCAACTGGATGAAATTGTTTTCCAAAACAAATCTACATACTGTTTTCCTTTTTACTTGTTTTCCCTGTTATTTCATAGTGCAATTCATACTGCAAGACGTGTATGTAAGGCTTGGAAACAGAGAGACTGATTGAAGGAAGGACAGTGGTGTACAGACCTGTCATAAAGCCTCCAGCCTGGGAGCACTGGGGAAATAGCCCAAGGTCTCTCAAATTTTCTACAAGTTCTCTTTGTGTTAAATATGGTTGTAGCCTGACCTCAGCATGCAGACAGTCTTTGTTTCTCTGGAATTTAAATCTAATGAAATCATGAGTACACAACTATTCCTATAATTCATACATATTCATGCATGTGTGTGTATACATAAAGTCACTTGTTTAACTGGCTTTAGGAACTGTCTGTTCACTCTCGGTTCTAGGATAAAGATGGGATATAAAAAACTAATTTTCTGAGATCTAAATAGCATTTGAAACATGATAAGTAGGTACTTCTATAATTTGTGAAAGAGTTTCTAATTCAAGACTTTTTCTCCCTATTTTCTAACCTGTTGCATTTTTGCTTTTTATCAAATAATTTTCCTCACTCCCTAAATTTCTTGCTCTCACTCCCTAAATTTCTGCTTTGTTCCTTTCTTTCCTCTTCTTTCTAGACACTTCTCTGACTGTTCTCTCCTTGGTCGTGTATTTTACCCTGCTTCTTCTTTTGAAGTCAGTGGCAAATCTCTTATTGATTTCAGCATGAGAAAGATCAACTTTCACTCCTTTGCTTCTCCCCATTTTGCCATCTCTAATAGCTGGTAGCAAAATCCTACTGACAGTGGCTCTGATCTCTCAAGTTCTGATACACCACACTTTTGAGTTTTGATCCCAGTCAGATCACTTTTTGACAGTTAGAACTGTATCAAAATAAAAATGCTGCTGTGCTGGGAAAAAAACCAAAAACAAACCAACAAACAAAAAACACAACCCCCCCCCAAAAAAAAACCCCAGGGATTATGAGCTATGGTTTATTCTTTTCAATTAGTGCTGAGTATTAGGATTTCTTGTGTCATGTGATTTCTACTTCTCAACTGCTTAACTTCCCTCAATGGTCTTGCTCATGCTGTCATTAAATCTACTCAGTAAGGCAAGCTGAAAAGAAAACAAGACAGAAAGCAGCACTTCTATTTAACTCCTGGAATTTCTTCACCAACTAGCTCAGTAAAAGATGAAGATTTTGGGGATATTTTTATTGATATGACTAATATCAATTAAACTCATGTAACTTGCAATGATTTGTTTTCACATCTCACACTAGCAAGGGCAAATGCCATGGTACCCTGTTCTCATGTTGTCCTTGACACCTATCTGAACTTGCTCTATAATCTATCACTAACAGAAACTATCAGGATTAAACATTTCACCTTAGCTGAAATATTGATGAATATGTTTGGTCTGGAGCATGGATCCTGAATGTCTTATGTTTAATCTGAAATTTGATTTTATTTGCTTGCATTTCTGTATCTCTATGTGTGTATAGGCACACAAAAATCTACACATACATATGCATACACAAATGTAAGAGAGAAAGAGACCATGAACAAGTGGTACTGTGTTTGAGAACATCTTCAGCTAAAAGGGAATATAATGTGACATATTGTGTCAATCCTGGGACTAACAATATTTAAACTTATTCTTGAAGGCATTATTTAATATTTCAAGTAGCAGGCAGATTTCTTTCAAGGCATTACTTTCTGCTGTTTACAACAAAAATTTATATCTAAGTTGAGAAAGTATGAAGGAGATAATCTTCTTGCATGACTCCTGAAATCTTACTGTCAAGAGGAACCGCTTATGAGAACACTTGAAATCTTAAAACTGTATTTCCGTAATCACATTGGATGAAGCTTCCCATACCATTTCATCCCAGATACAACTGATCTATTACTGTGTTTCTTTTCTGCATGGAAAAATTGTGAAGGAAAGTCAAAGATGAGATAATACAAACAGTGAAATGGACAAAAATAGAAGAGATAATTATTCCAATTAAGAATACAGACATAGCTTTACAAAAGTAATGGGGGTTTTGTGTTTGTCAACTTGGCATGCAAGATATCTGTACTGTGTGCTCAACCTCTGTTCATTAAAAATGAAATTTTTGATGTATTACTTAAAATACAGTATCAAAAATGCTACTGAATATACCTAGTCTTCCCAAAATGTCTGTAAAATGATTCTGATTTCCTCTAACAATACAATTTTTTGATGTCAGAATAAAACCACAAAAACTTTGAATGGAAATTAATCATTGATTGAGATTTTTTTGCCTCTTAAAATATATAAGTAATACCTTCTTAAAAACTAACCAAAAAGAAAAATATAGACTGAATTTAAAAATAGTTGACTTGGTTCTCCAAGGTATTTGAAACAAAACTTTTTGTGAGAATACCCACCTGGAATTTCTTGATTGTTCATAAGGAAAGCCATTCCTTTTATTGAAAGCCATTTTGAAACTAACCCATTGTCAGGGTTAATTAAATACATATAATTAATTTTTGAACAATTTGACCAATTTTTCAGACTCTGGAAAAAGGACAAAAAGTTTTGAGACCTAAGTAAAACTTCAGAAGGCACAAAGACAAATCACCTAGAAATTACTTTTACTCTGATATATCAATGGCATTGTGCTACCGTCTCATTATGGAATGTCAATCATATTGTATTAGTTTACCAGGTGCTCAGCACCACTTTCTCTGTTACAAGTATCAGCTACTTGATTTGGGTTTAAATCATAAGGTAAAATTTTAATTTTTCTTTATACATTACCTATATCATCGAAATTATGTTTGTTGGCGCAATATTATAATCCAACACAGTATACAAAATGGTAGTTCCCTGATGGCAAAAACCCTTAGAATATATATTTTTAGAGCACTTTTATTTCATGATTATATTTTAATTATGTTAAAGGTTCGGTGGACAAAGGTCATGTTGAAATTTTTATATATATGTAAAAATATGTGACACAAATTCAACATATATATTAAATAAATTTAAGAATACTTAATAATCATGAAATTTTTTTCTGAATGAATGTCTCTTAGAGAGCCATGCATCGCTGTTTGATAGCAATACCTAGAAAAAACATATCAAACATTAAAAAGGCACATTTAAAGTATATACTCACACTAAAATATATTTATTGGGCAATCTATAAGAAAAAATGGTCTCTTTTTTTTCAGTTCAAGAGACACTGCCACTGCAGCTTGTGGCTGTGATGTTCTCACTTCAAGAATAATTTAGTATAAATATAAGAACCATAGAAAATATTTGGAAGTTGAAGCTCAATGTTAGTTGAAGCTAATCTTTTATCTTAATGAACTAGTAGGTGAAGGTTATAATAAGTAGCAGGGAGAGTTACAATAAATCTTGTTTTATTTATGTCAAAAGTGTAAAAAAATTCACAGTCTAGGAAATCAGTAAGTTCAGCTGAAGGATGTGTTTACTCTAAGATCAAACTTGAATCACTTTACCACCTTCAAAACAGTTTATCTTTACCAAAGTGACCTTTTAGCTAAGATTACATGTTTTAAAGAAGGACTTTAATTCTAAAAGAAACTGGAATTTGTCTAGTGAAGGAGAAAGATGTGGGATATTGAGAACAGCATATTAAATAAGCATCTCTTCTTGCTTTTTAATTAACAGAGTATAAAGCCAAGGCTGATAAATGCTAAAAATTTATTGACAGCTAGTTACACCTTTGATCATAATTTAATTCACTTACTTGTCAAACTATACATGAAAGAGTGTCTATATCTACAGATGACTTCATTATACATGGATTTTATGAGCTCTGATAATTGTGTCTTTTTCAAGACCCAGAAAGGAGAAAAATTATTCAGTTCTTCTTCTTTAAGATCAACAAAATACAATTGCTCCTTTATTTGATTCCTCACCACATTTTGTGTTTCGGGGATATTATCTTTAATGACAAAGTATTGGCTAAAAAGGTCTAGTAATTTCAAGAAAACTTTGTTTTGAAATCTTCTCTAAGCTAACACAAGACAGTTCTTTCATATGCTTATATTGTGTGCCAGTATCAGGAATTAGTTTTCTTAGGAGGAAATGGTTCAGCTTCTTGGTTCCTACAAGATCACTATTTGTTGCCTGCCAAAAAATGTGTCTACAAGGGGTGGTACTCCTATAATTTCTGCTGCAGTTTCCAGCTTCTCTGAATATTTTGTCAA
>PYHW01010703.1:1155262-1176234 GCA_013186435.1 Turdus rufiventris
AAAACAAAAAGAGGAAATTATATTTTTATATTTTAAAAGCTAGAAGCAAGAATACAGCAACAAAACCTATAAGAAGACAAAGAAAGAACATAAAGTTGAAAGAAAAAAAAATTGTTTGCTTTTGGAATGCACTTTGAAATGTAATGATGCAGACAGTAACAGCTGCTTCTGTGCAAAAGCAGATTAATCTGCATCCCTTGATATCTTCAAAACATGTGCAACAAAACTGAAGAGAAACTTGAAGGCCATATTCTGATTGGTATTCAGTTGTGCCTGAAATTAGGTCTGCTTGATAGATAATAAATTTCTGCTGATATCTGAAAACATTAAATGAAATATTAGTTTTAGTATAATTATTTCACATTTCTGTTTCTCAATAGTATTTCAGAAATGCTTACTTGTACACCACCTGCTACTTGCATTTTGATATGCCATCCATTAAACTTTGGTCCACAAGGGCAAGGAGCTAGCATTTGCTTCTGAGGAAGGAGGAAAGGGGAAGTGCTAGAGAAACACACATTAGCATATCACTAAGTTAATTTTTCTCAAATGTTAGCAAAGAACAAGCTTTTTTTTTCTTCTTTTCCCCAGAGAAAAAAGTCTCAATATAGTCATAACTGCAATAGTTTGGAAAGCCCTGTTTTAAGCACATGCACATCAGTCATGCCCATCTTCTGCCAGCTGCAGGTTTTATGATGCATCTTGCAGATCACTGGCCTATGAAGAACATATCTACTTAGCAAATACACAGAAGTACATCTTTTCAACACACTTGGTAAAATTAGGAGTTAGGAGTTTTTGTTATTAAAAAAAAAAAAAATAAAAGAAAGAAAGAAAAAAGTCACTTTTCACAAGCTTACAATCTCCTGTATAAAGGCTGAGAAGTACATTGCAGTGTTCCTTTTATCTTTTTAGGAATGAACATTCATACCAATAACATAACAAGAAGTATTGCAAGAAGCTATAAAGAAAAACCAATATTATAATTGAAAGGGAAGAGGCTCAGCAGGGAATCAATATCAAAGATGTAAGATTTTCAATTATTAGTGCTAGAAGCATAGAAGTTGATCTGCAGTTGAACAGTACTTTCCTCAGAATGTACAGCAATTTCACGACCATAAGGCACACCAGACTATAAGGCACATCGCCGAGAGTTGCAACTTTGTAGCTCAGATAAGGCGCACCGGACTATAAGGTGCACTATTTTTTTTGCAGCGAGGACCCGCGCGGCACGCAACAAAGTAGCAAATTACTGACAGGTTCTCAATTTGCAAAGATTTTCGCTGCTTTTTCACCACTTTTTTGCGGCGATTTTTCACCGCTTTTTGCCGCTATTTTTCGCCGCTTTTTGGCGGCTTTTTGCCACAATTTTTCGACGCTTTTTCGCCGTGATTTTTTGCCACGATTTTTCACAGCTTTTTTGCCACTTTTTGGCAGCTTTTCGGGGTGATTTTTCGCCGGTTTTTCACCGAGATTTTTCGCCGCTTTTCGGCGCTTCCCTGTGGCTGTGCCACTTCCCCCCACTTCTCCCTGCCCGGCAGCCGTGCCGGTTCCCGGTTTCCCCTGCCCCGTGGCTCCCGCGGTTCCCGACTCCCCCGCATGGCCACAGCTCCTGCGGGTCCTGGCTCAGTTTGCAGACCGCACTTCTGGGTTCGCAATTTTCTGAACTTTGTAGGTCAGATAAGGCGCACCGGACTCTAAGGAGCACTTCTGGGTTTGAGGGAAAATTTTAGTCAAAAGGGTGCGCCCTATAGTCGTGAAATTACTGTAATGGAAACAAGAATGGACTGAAGGAAAATGGACATGCTGAACTTGTCCTTTCCCTGTATGTGACCTAACCCTCAAACCACTAAAAGCCATTACTTTATTTGTATCTCAACCTCTGTCACATCAGTTCACGTTCCTGTGATTGGCTGACAGGAGTTATACTTTTAATCACCACTGGTTTCTAAAGCTGATCCCAATCCAAGAGTTGCTCTGAAATGGCACACCAAATCACACATTGTGCCATTTTTCGTATCTGCATAATTACTCAGTTGCATATGACAAAAAAATTGAAATTGCCATTTGAAAAAATAATACTTATAAACAATTAATTGTATATTTTTTGTTAATATATGATAACCACTATGTCTTTAGGTCACAAAGTAAAATCACATGAAGAAAAGAATAGACACCAATTTGCTAAAGATTCTGAATTAGACTCATATTGCTTACAGAAAAATACCATAACAAACATAAGATAGAGTGAAATAAATAACTTCAGTTAATTTATTTCATTTTCCAGTAATTTTACAGCCAAAAATAATTAAAAATAAACAAAAAAAAATTGAAGATACTTAAAATAATTTTAGAAAACGAATTACATGAGATTTAAAATCTGTAAATTTTGAAGTTTTCCTTGTACTTACTGGACTTAACCATTTTTCCAACTGATCAAACTTCAGCACTGTGTACAGAAAAGTATAAATAAAAAAAACCTAGTGTGTCTGTTCAAAAACCTTATTTATTTCTCAAACATGGGACTTGTTCTTTTTCAGAGTTGCAAGTACTTTAACAAATAACATAATTGTGAATTGTTACTTGTGAAACACTTTCTATTCAGGTTTTAATCTCTTTTAATAGATGACAGAAGTGTAAAGAACAAATACAGAGTTGGCATAACAAGATGATATGGGCATCAGTTCCCAACCTGCAATTCATATCAATAAGAATTGATGTTTCTTTAATATTATCAAGATTACAGAATTACAATTGGAATCAACATTTTTACATCTGCAAATTGTTGTCATTGGGGTTTTTGTCATGACTGTAAAGAATATTCTGCATATATACACATCTATATATACATATGTATACATAATAGCACATTCCTTTTTAAGAATATCTAATAATATAAATTTTCAGTACATAATTTTTTATCTATTGTGGTAAAAATCCTGTTTATCAAATGCCATTGCACATTTGTAGAAGTAACTGGCCTAGTCAGATGAAAATCAGAGTAGAATGAGATCAGGCAGTAAGTAACTACAAGTCTAACAACATATTAGAAGTAGCTAAGAATTATCTAAGTATTAATAAGTCCAAGACTACCAGGGGACAGGATCTAGGAGAGTAAATATTTCACACCTTAAAAAAATACATATATATATTTATATGGTGCAGGAGTCTAAGGACATGATTCAAAGAAGAAACTTTATTCAGGCCACTAAGTAATAGCTTATGGATGATATAGACAGTCAGTCATCCAGATCAATCAATCAATCAATAATTGATCAGTTCTATACAGTTGCAGTAATGAACAAAATAGTTAACATTTTTCATAAATTAAAAAGCTATATTATTTCACGATGAATATTCACTTTTAACACAAAAAGAAGGCACAGAAATCATAAAAAGAAAGGACACTTAAAGGTCCCCTTACAAACCTACTTATTTCCAGCTAAGGCAGAAATGTATACTATGAAACATTATATTTTGAAGGAGTTGTTTCTAAAAGGAAATATTTCAGAAGTATCTTACGTAAGTTCTGATATAACTTATATATAAGTTGTGCTTATGTGTGCTTTATATGTTCTTGCAAAGTCTGCAGGGAAAGAAGTAGGGTGCACCCTGATACCTTAAGGCAAATTGCTTTTGCTGTGATGTAGAAAGCCACCATTTCTGCTAAGCATCTGCAAACAACATCCAGGAATATAATTCCATTGCAATCTGTCTTGCTCCTGCCTGCAACCACATAACAGGAAACTGTTTCTTACATAAAGAACACATGCTTATGAAAAAGACTTTCTTCCCGAGCTCCACTGACACACCAGAGTAGAAAAGATGACACTACAAATGCCATGACTCCAAATGTCCTCCCCTTACTCCTTCCTTCCCCCAGCCTGATGTGCAGACCATGATCTCACATGGTCTGGAAAATCCCTTGGGTCAGTTGGGGTCACCTGTCCTGGCTGTGTCTCCTCCCAGCCTCCCATGCTCCCTCAGCCTTCTCGCCATCAGGGCAGTACCAAAAGAAGAAAAGACCGTGGCTGTGGGTAAGCCCTGCTCAGCAGTGACAAAAACATCTCTATTGTCATCACTAGGTTCAGCACAAATCAGCCACCCAAAATAGCTCAGTTTTATTTCTGAAAACCATGCAAAAATTATTTTTATCATCCTTTTTATCTGTATACTGTCTTATATACGACAGTCAGTATGAACAGTAGAGAAATTTCCTCTTAGAGCTATGTTCATGAAAATTATTAAACCATGTAAAATCTATTTTATTCATGGAAAGGTTATAGAAAAAAACCAAAGCAACAAAACAAACAAAATAGCAACAAGCCACCTAGGAAAAATACATTAAATTTCTGGAGATTGTAACTAAATTTTGAAAGGACTGTTACTACAGCAGTTATCAACAACTAAGAGAGATGCCTACTTATTATTGTAATTTCCCACTTCATGCTTTAGATACTTGTTGTTCTGCACTTATGCACTAACTCAATACACCTGAACACTATTTCTTACGTTTAAAGATTGTAGCTATGTTGCAATCCAAATATAAGCTACTTTGCCTAAGCCACAGCTGCTATATAAATGCATCTTTCAAAGTACTATTTTGAATTTCAATGACTAATTAAATATATATATCTTAAGGATACCTGAAATATATTGCATATAATAATATATTAAATAATTCTCTATATATTACATATTTCCTATATTACTAGTTTATAATATATGTAAGATTAAATATTTTTGAAAACAATCAAAAAATCCCTAAAACGTAATTGATCAAGAAAAAGTAGTTTTCTTTGATTTTAAATACACTACAAAATGTGACTGCTGTTTGTGATTACATGTTCATCTTAATCATGCTTTTGGTGAAATTAAACACCTGTAAATATAGATAATTGTGTGTCTCAGCAATGCCTATTCAGGGCTGTATTCAGGACTGAATACTCACAACTATTCTCAGAGCTTTGCATCAGTCTGTTAAGGTTTCTTTTTGCTTCTCTCACAAGAGGATTTAGAAAATTGTGGGATGCCTACTTATTCCAGTGCATAGAGATATATATTGCGTGCATAGCTATTGTACCTTTGAAGTAAGGAATATTCACTTTACACATGCACAATATTTTCAATATACTGTGAGTGGGCCACTGTCTTGTGTTTGGCTGACAAGGTTTAGTAATGTGGACTACAAGGGGTGGCTTCTCTGAGAAGCTTCTCACAGGTCTGAGGGAGCCAATGCCAGCTGGATCCAAGACTGACCTGCCACTGGCTAAGACCAAGTCCATCAGCAATAGTGGCAGTGCTTCTGGGATAACAGATTTGACAAGGAGGGCAGAACACTACTGCACAATTGCGAGCACAGAAGAGTGAGATTATGTGAAAGGAACAGCTCTGGAGACACCCAGGTCAGTGGAGAAAGAGCTGCAGGAGCTGCTCCAGGCACCAGAGCTGAGATTCCCCTGCAGCCCATGGAGGAACAGGGGGATGCCGAGATCCACCTGCAGTTCTTGGATGAACCCCCACCAGAGCAAGCTGGACGCCCAAAGGAGCATCCTGTCACTCCAAGGGGACGCCACGGTGGAGCAGGCTCCTGACAGAAGCTGTGGCCCCATGGACAGCCCCATGGATCAGGTTTTCTGGCAGAATTCGTGTGACCCCATGGGAGCCCATGCCCCTGAAGCACGGCATCCTGTGGAAGAGGATGTGAAGGACCCACTCTGGAGAACTCCCTGAAGAACTATCTCCCATGACAGGAACCCCACAGTGGAGCAGGGGAAGAGTGTGAGGAGGAAAAAGAGACAGAAAAAATGGGTGAAGAGCAGAATTCAACACCGCTCCTAGACCCCTTGCACTGCTCTGGAGAAGGAGCACAAGAATCAGGAGTAGTTAGAAAGGAGAGGGAGAGGAGATTTAGGATTTGGTTTTATTTTCTCAATACACTTCATTGATTTGATTGATAATAAAATCTATTACTTTCCTCAAGTCAAGTCTCTTTTGCCTGACAGTAACAAATTATCTCTCCCTGCCCCACCTCTTCTTAGATTTTCTCTCCCCTATCCAGTCGACAAGGGAAATAATGGAGCAGCTTTGGTGACCACCTGATATATAGAGGGTTAATCCTCTACAGCTATTATTGTGAACCATTTCTTCTTGTATCCTTTTACCTATCCTGGCTTCAAAGGTCAGTAGTGAACTTGCAGTCATTATATATTTTAAAAGTCAATAATTCAAACATGAAACAACAATCAGTCCCTTTTGTAAGCAATTCACTAACTCCTCATTAGAAAATTACAGAAGGGAAAAAATTTAGGGCACTATCATTCACTTTGCTAAATCAGGATGAATTCCACACTGAAATAATCTATTGATACTTAATACTGCACTGCAATGGTTTGACTGATTCATCACTATCATTGTGACCCAGTTCAAATTCTTGTATTCAGGAGAAACATGTAAGAGAAAGTACATTCCTTGCAACAGACAGAGTAATTTAATTTAGCAATTGAAAGAAATAATAAATCCATTAAAGGAAAAGTGTTTAGCAATTAGCATTGCATTATACATGATAAAGATTTATTTTTATCTGATGTAATTGTTTGCATTCTGTTAGGGTCTCAAATAATCTTATTTGTTTCTGTTGAATGATCTCTCACTGGTGGCAAGGAAAACGTCTTGGCTCTCTCCTGGTCGCAGAATAAAGTTAGCTACATCAATGATCAGATCAGCCACACATTTATCTTCCTGCTCAAAACTGCTATGATCAGAAGCAGAACTGCTTGAGAGGAAGAACTGAGCAGCTTCAATTACATCATTTGCTTTACCTTCCCGGAATCCTAACTAAATAACTAACTAAGGTGATTTTCTCTGTCCACTGACCTTTGTTTTACTGATTTTATATCCAGCATTAGTCATAAATTCCTAGTAAGGCAGTATTCCATCATGCCCTATCTTTCACATCCTTCTCCCAAGTATTCCAGTTCACTATGAAGTCTGTTAGTTTCTTCTGGTTTTGTCTTACTAGTTTAGTCCCACATCAGTTTTGGTCAAGCAATTTTCCCCTTCTACGATCTGTGAGTTTCTCATATTATCATCTTTTAAGTTTGATTTATTGTTATAAAGAAGCCTTCTTACTATATTAAAGTCTAAAGATAAGTTTTGCATATCCAGTGTATGGAGGAAAGCTAGAAGAAACCTGAGACATTTTATCTGAGACCTTAGGTAAAATCTCCCTCAACTTCCCTACTGTGTCTTACTGATTCAGTTCCCATCATTGTCAAGTTCCAGCTCCCTTCACACTGCTTCAGTCTGGGTTTCCATGTATGGAATGCTACTTCTTTTTCTGCGTCAGTTGCAGCTCTGCTTCCATTTATACAGTGCTTGAGACAGTTGAGCTTTCCATTTGAACTAAAAATAGTGAATGTTCTGAAGTGATCAGGAATTGAAAATAATCTCCATCATTTGCTATAGCTCATTTTATTTCTCACTCCTCAGTGAAGAGAGGTATTTCAATTATATTTCTGTCTTTTTCATTAGTAGTTCATGCTTTTGTCTACATGAACATCTATTTGAAGACCACAGGAATTCACATTTTTCCTTCAGAAAATCTCAACTAGTTTCCTGAAATATCTTTATTCAGATTCCTGAAATATCTTATTACATAGAAAAATCTTTAGTCCTGATAATTTCATTAACTTTTCTATTTAACCTTCTCCCCATTGCTCAAATGTGAGGTCAAACATTATTTATTGTTACCCTAACCGAAGATCTGAATAATCTAACCAAAATAAAAGAAACAGTTATACCTATCCCAGCTTTCCATTTTTTTCTCAAATTAATCTATCTATTCCAGAAGCCCTCAGGGATTGAGGCAGTGGAGGTGGCTCTGCCCAAGCAAAATGGGGCACCAGAACTCAGCAATTTGTCAGCAGACTCAGGAATCAGCAGTGAGAGGAAGGTCAGTGCTCATGGATGGGAGCTCCCCCTTTCTCCTTAGCCTGGAGTTCTCCTAGCACAGGTTACCAGTTTTCTCCCAGATTAAATCTGGAAGGTAATGAAGAACCAGCCACAATAGAAAGAAATGTCCAATGGTTGGCTGTGCCATGACTGAGGTGCTCAGACTCTGCCACAGACATTCAGAGACCTTAATCTCAAAAAAGCAGGACAGTGGTCACTTGGCCTCCAGCCTGTTCAAACAAGCTAAAACCACCTCAGGCCAAGGCAAGCCCAGACGTCCCCAGAAACTGCCTGTTCAATACCATTAAGAGCCTGTGTACTCCTATATTTTGGCAGAATATTGACTGGGGTACTCTGCAGTGTACTCACATGTATAAAAGCACAAGTACTAATGTCCAGACTAACGGAGGAATGAAAAAAATACTGACTTTCCAAAAAATAAAATTACTGTTAAACCAGTACCTTTGGTAATTATTTGTTAAGCAATCAGATGCTGATTATTGTAAAGGCACAACAACTATACCACTGAGGAAGGCAGAAGGAAAACAATGTATCAAGTGTTTCAGTATATTTTTTTTGATTGTACAGTAAATTCTAATTCAATTGGTAATTAGTGAAATTAAAAATTCTTTCTTCCCAGAGTACAATCTCATACTTGTTCAGAGGGCATACTAAAACAGAATTTCTGAGCCATTACTCTTGTACTCTAATCCTTTGAGTTATATTGATGAATCTTAGAACCCTCAGGTCCACACTCTGGTCCTTCAGCTCTATGGGTGCACTTTCCTTGCATTATCTTTGTTCTTATTCGCCTTCTGTTTTATTAGATTTCCTGTTTCATATTTTTTTTTATTCAGGTTATTCGGAGTGATGGCACCCATACAAAAGATTGGTTCTGCAATTACTTCAGTTTTTCTGTCCCTTCAATAGGTAAATGTTTCCTCTTATTCCTTGTCTGGTGCTTCAAAACATCAATTCAGAGCCATCTAAGTTCAGAAGTATCAGATTTAAAACATGAGAGACAACAAACACTCGTACCTTAAGGATTCCTCTGTGACTAGTGCCATCCTACATACAGACTCATTCCTTTTATCTGCTGTGTCTCCTCATCCTCCTTCCGCATATAAATTCCAGGTCCCTTAGTGTTTGAGGAATTGCTTGTCCAAGAGACTTGCAAAAAGCTACATAGTTACTCATAATAGATTTCTTTCTTATCTGACTTTTAACTTTCAAAATTTTCCTGATAATCTGGGCTCATCAAATATGGTTCCTCATGTTGTCTCCCTCTTTGCTATTCCTTATTTGTTATGCTTGTTGTTGCATACCTATATATGCATAGTATATGCATATATATATATATATGAAATATCTTTAAAATAGGAAGTTGAATTATGCAAGATTGAGAGCTCATTTTGTGAATGGGAATTCTCAAATGTAGTTAGAGATTTTGTACTTCCCATTTTTGGTGGTCAAACTGGTATTTTAAAGTATGGATTAAAATCTTAATTTCAGTCTCAGAAATTCAAGTCTGTTAAAACGTTTCAACTTGAACGAACTTTTAAAAACCTTGATTTTTGCAACAGTGACACAGTCCTGGTTATATCTTAAGATGTTATTATAACCAATTGGTCACAATAGTAACTACAATTGCAATTACTGGGAGTTGTGTTTTAAATGTTTGAGCTATGTCAATATTTTTTTTTTTCATATAATGAAAAGCGTCTGAGTTTTGGCAACATTTTTCCTCTTTTGTGTGTCATATTGAACTGAGACATGTAAATGAAGTGATCAAAGTCAAGAGCTAGGAACATAACTGATATATAAAGAAAATTTGAAAAGAAAGGAAACTGTGAAAAGTTTCATCAGCCTTTACCTCATCTTAATTTACTATTTATTTACTGAAGAAAATTTTAAAACTTACAAAAACAATGAAATTAAGGAAAATAGACATATTCTATATATGTAATTATCTCTGCATTAAAACACTGGCCAATGAACTTATTTGGCATTTCTTGAGGAAATACTGTACAAATCATATAATGCATAAAGAAAACATGGTATCAAAGTACATAATATTTTTAAGTTCTTATTACTATGCCCACAGGAAAACACTTGCACTTTCTTCCTTTTAAAAATTTCATTTCTTAAAAACATAGTTTTTGAAGAAAGACAAAATAAAGGATTTCTTTTTTTTTAAATATAGAAAAACTATGTATTTTTAAAACTAAGTTTGAAGGGCTTTAAATAATTAATTCAGAAAAAAAAATCTAGTGATAAACATGTCTATGCAATATATTTTATGCAAAATAATTTTTCTTCCTTAAAAACATACCTTAGCTTGTGGAAATTTTTCTTTTTAAGATGATTTGATGCGAATACAGAAATTATTCACCTAGCACAATACAGCTGCTTGAAGATTAATGAGTTGTTCCATTGAGTTCAAGCTTTCCACATGTTTCAGCTATACATTAATAGTACAATTAATTTCACAACACTGGGGTTTTGTCACCCAGCACTTCCTATGCAATCCTACTATCATAAGTATTCTTTAATTAAATCTTTACAATTTTACCAATATTGCATTCTACAGGTGAAATGAAAAAATACCTTAAAGGTTTACAAAATCTTTAGTATTCAGTGGGTGTAATAACAGGACATAGAGAAAGCCTCTAGGCTGAAGATTTCTGTTTAGTTTGAAAATGCTGCAAATATTTAATGAAGAGACATGTACAAATTGACTATGAAAAATTTGTCACTTTTAAGGTTGTCAAGGTGAAACAAAGCAATTGTTCATTCACTCCAGAATAAAATTTTTAATGTCCTTGGTGTTTGTAACTATCAGATGTTTCAGATTTCAACTGAAGTCTAAGCATGGGACTATTTCCATTCACACTGTGGCATTCTTTGAAGGTGGAAACAGAAATACATTCTCCATATAACTATGCTGGGAAGTCCAGGCTGCATACCATTCTTAAACATGCAAACATTTCAAACTTTACATAGATATAGATGATATAGATGGATAAATAGATTTACAGATAAATAGATATAGATATGTAAACAATATTGATGATATAGATATGCCCCACCCCACAGGGAGTACTGCATTCAGCTCTGGGCCCCCCAACACAACAAGGACATAGACCTATTGGAGTGAGTCCAGAAGAGGGGCAGAAAAATTGTTGCTCCTATGAAAAAGGTTGACACATTTGGTGTTGTTCAGCCTGGAGAAGAGAAGGCTCTCGGGAGAGCTTACAGCAGCTTTTCAATAAATAAAGGGGGTCTATAAGAAAGATGAGAGACTTTTTACCAAGGCCTCGAGTGACAGCATAACAAATGATAGTTTTAAAATGAAAGAGATAGGTTTAGTCTGAATATTAGAAAGAAATTCTTTGTAGGTGTAGGGAGGCACTGGAACAGGTTTTCCAGAGATGTTGTGGATTCCACATTCCTGGAAGTGATCAAGGTTTAAGACCAGGTTGCATGGGGCTTTGAGGAGCCTAATAGCCTGGATGATGTCAATGTAGAAGGCAGGGGGATGGGGCTAAACAGTGTTTGAATGCCCCTTCCAATCCAAATGGTGCTATGATTCTATAACTCTTTTTTCTACATCAATATTTGATTACAATATTTGAAATACTGACTACATTATCGCCTTATTTATTTTAATATTTTCTAATTTAAATAATTTACCTTAATATTGTTCTCTGGATAGAATAGCATCAGCATTCTATCCTGTGACTTTCAGCATAGACTCTGTCAGATTCATAGTTTGAAGTATCTGGGTAAAAAACTCATAACTTGAAATTCAATGGTTTCAAGGAGTTGGGATATAAATATTACTAGATCCCTGAAATATGGGTACAAATATGATAAAATAGAAAAAAATTGAGACCTAGTGCATGAAACATTACTCTAGCATTACTCTAGATTGGAGCTGTCTTAATATGATCTACAAGTTTTTTGGACTGAGGCTGCTGTTTCTGTTAGGTCTATGGTGGGTGGATGCACTTCTGAAACAAAACATTTGCTAAACACCTTGGTTTCCAAATCTATTAATTATATTAATACCACAAAAAAAAAAAATTCTGATTCTGAAATAAGAAACCAGGTAAGAACTGTAAATCTTTTGATGGAAGACTTCTATCCAGACAGCTATGTTCTGATCCTTGCTCATCCTGACTGTAGGCTCCACACACCACACATCTATTCTGCTCTTAGTCACAAAATTCTCAAGCTTCAAAAAGACTTCTTTGAAGCAAGCCTTTGAGATAGCTAGAATAACTAACTTTGAGGTGGTTATTTGGTCACCGAAGAGAGAAAAGTGGTCACATTCTTTTTCTTATGCCTTCTTTTTCTTTAGTCTGTTAGTATTTCAAAGCTTGAAACACTATTCTTTTTGTAACTTTACTGAGTGAAAGACTCATGGCTTTCATTTGAATGATATCATTAGTCATATAAGAGAAAAGTGACTAAGACAAAAAAAGAGAGTTTCACGGGGAATAAAAAGTCATTATATCCTAGTCACAAAGTTTTCTAATCTGAAAGAGTACCTACAGTACCCTACAGAAATGCTTGTGAAGTGCTCAGCCCAATCAAATCACCCCATCGTTGTCCTTTGAATTCTTTATTTCTAGCTTCTGTTGCATGCATATTTAATCAGACTTCTCAATTCTGTATATGCAAAGGAAATTTTAAATATAGTGTGCTCTATAGAAAGGAAAAGGATCCATTAACTCACTCCCAAAGCTGATGATTAAATTTTCAGAAAATACCTTATCTGAAATGGAGTTGATCGTAATAGTCTCCTATCAAAAAGATTCATGATCACCATCTTGTACCACAAAACAACAAATTGCAGTCAGTATCTAGAAATTTAATTATTAATGTCAGTTTTATCTAAATATTTGCTAAGTATTTTACTCAGTTTTAATGAATACTTATTATCCTATGCAGTTTACCCATTATCTTTTGTAGTTAGGCTAGAAAGTGAAAGGAAGTATAATACAGAAGGTATAAATTTGAATTTTATTATCAAGGTGATTGTAAAAGAACAATCTATCTTCATCACCAGAGTGGTTTGCAAACCAGAGTCCTCATGAGCCTCTCTTTAGACTGTCACTCCAGGTTCTGAGAAATCCTTATACCACTTATCATCTCAGGCCAGATCCCTTATTTTAAAAGGAATTGAAGATCTAGTGCTAATGTTAGTTTGCAATGTTTTTCTCAGGTGTTTTGCCGTTTAGCTATACACCTATTCAAGAAGAGAAACTTCCACTGTCTTCAGAAATTTAGACATTTAACTTGGAGGGGACATACCCATATCCAATATTTCTCTAACCAATGTGACAAATGTAAGGGCAAATTTCCATGAATGCAAATTTTCATGCACATCACAGAGTAACACATTTTAATGAAGAAGGTGGTATGACCCAGGTTGTAGAGAGGAGTAGATAGAAATGTCTCAGTTTTATGGAAAGGGTAATCTACCTTTCATGACCTTCACACTTTCAGATTTAAAAACAACATTTAAGCTTCTTGCAGATGGCTACAGAAAAAGGAAGGAAACAAATATATGATTTACCTTAGATAAAACAGACTATTTTAGTGAAGATTTACTAATATTAGACCAATTTTCTGTAATAGTGACTATTTTTTATTAATTCATTCACAAATATTCTAAATTATGCCAACTGTCTGTGTTTCAGTTTATTGGCATGATTCAGCACTCTACTAAAGAACTTTTATGCTAAGCTCAGATTATCGTGAATGAATTTATTTCATAAGATGGCAAGTGTTCATTAACTGGAATGGTTCCTCTATAGAAGAAGGAAGTCTTATAAATTGTGCACTGAACCATGGTAGACATTAAATATAGTTATTACTACATTTTTTTATTTTAATTTTTTAAACTAAACTCCACTGCTACTTAAAGAATGAGCAAGATTCTTGATAAATACATTGTTTTCTATTAGATAGTCCATGCACTCCATGGACTTTTTATATTTTACAGAGGAAGACACTACTAATCACTCTATTAAGTCAGCAGAGCAGATGTCTAGGATTTTTCCAATACAGGAATATAATAATAAGCCATCCCTAGCTTGTATAATGACTTTTAGTAAATCACTTAAATTCTTCTCAGATTTTTGTAATAGTGGATTAATGATGTTGAATTTTTAAAAAAGAACTTAGATATCCACATATGTGCACACATACACACAGAACAGAGGAAAAAAAGTATCAAAATGTATTCATGTAGAAGAAACTACTTTTGCCCTTAATACAAAGTAAAATTATTTGTGTTTGCAGGAAGCAGAAGATATGCAATGATATTTCAGTATATTTTTTGTAGGTATATATTAAAATTCCCACCAATATTGAGTCCACTAGTTTAATCCTAACTTATGTAGCACAGTAATGAATTAAAATTTTTCTATGCATCACACAATCAGTTTGAGATACTTTTTTTTTTTTGATAAGCTGAAGAACCTTGTAGTCCTGAAGATGAAGCCAAAGACAAACAAAGCCTCAGCAGTAATGATGACTACTTTAGACTAGCAGAGTCAGCATTAGTGGGAACAATATTTGTCAAACTACCACCACAAGACCAAGACAGCAATTTCCATATGAAATTATTTGCTGTGTTATGCATATTGCACCTCTTCTTGCAGTTAAGCAGTCTGTCCTTTTTGAGAAATTCAAAATATTGAAAATAAAATTGTAATTTTTTTAATGTAGACCATCTGTTCAATATTTATCATAGACTGTTTTATCCAGCATCCACAGAAATCACTCAGTCTGTCACTGTTCAAGTCAGTGACAGATGCAATTAAGACTTGTGAGCCATGGATGTCTACATTCTCAGTGGAAAAAGGGAAGTAAAGAAGTAATTCCAGTAATGTTATTAAATATATAAATAATGCTGAAAGATATTGTTTATCCACTGATCTTATTCCCATCTGTCCTAGTTATGCATTTCTGCATCTGTACCCTCTATACACCTACTGCTTGTTCTTAATAATGAAATTTTAAGTGATTATAACAGACATACTAGCACGTTTGTTATTAAACCTATGTATTTTTCCTTTCAAACTGTGTCAAAACTTTTAGTTCTCTATTCATAAGTGTTTAGAGATATTTATGTTATAAAATTTCCTTATTGATAGTTTATTAAGTCCTCATATTTTAGTACACTTATTTTGCCTTTCAACGCTATTCTTGTCCCTCTCTAATTTTTATTCTACCCAACTACTACAAATTTACAAAAGTATAAGTTAGTTACAGGTTATAGTACTATGGACAGTATTAATGTAACTCTCATCTAAAATTTATAATTTTTTTTCAAATTTAAAACTTATTTTTTGCCTTAACAATAGCATTAAACTTGCATAACAGCCAGATTATTTCTGCCATTTCTACTAGATACTGTTTGATTATGAAGTTACTGCAAGCAGAACTTCAAATGTCACAAACTTTAGAATATTTACAGTGTAGGCAAACAAGTGTCACCATGGCAAAGGTATAGCTGATTTCATGTTGTGGAAGAGGGAATGAACACTTCTTGACACTGTCTGTCTTTATGATACGTGATATAATGGCACCTTTTTTTAGACTTATAGAAGCATCTGATATTTACATAATAGAATGCTAAAAAAATATTTCCATGAAATAGTTTTTTTATTGTATTGCATATGTAGAAGAATTTTGATACCGGATTAAGAGACAGCTCAGGATCCTGCAAACACTTTTGCATTTAAACAGCTTAATAAGCTCATTGGCTTAAATGAGACTAATCAGCTGCATAAAGTAATTCACAATCAAACTCTTTATTCGCAGGAATACATTCTACATTTAAATGGATGAAAAAATACTTCTGTTTTATGCCCCCTAATGTTTAAATTAAGTACTTATTGAAGAATACAGTTCAGAAGCATATGTCTTCTTAAATTAACTGACTTTCATCGAGAACAAATGGCCTGCAAGATCTTGATTTGAAGCCCCCTTATTTTCGTATTGTAGCAGCGCCATGAAAGATAAAATAAAATAGGATATCTCATTCAGTGAGGTCATGAACACTGGCATTCTTATATGGTACTAAAAGCTTTTTCGAAAAAATAAAACTTCTAAATATTGCCTACTTATAACCTGATCTTTGGTGTTGCTTACAATTCTGAATCAAATGCATGATATAAATTCAACTATTCTAAATTATGGAGAAAGCAAATACAGTTGTCTGGAAACATTTTCTCTGAAACAGAAAATTTCATGTACCATAATTTCATGACCATAAGGCACACCGGACTATAAGGCGTACTTTTTTTTGCCACGGAAATCCATGTTGTGCACAACAAAGTAACTAATTATTAAAGGAATCCCGAGATCGTGGAGTTTACTGGCAGGTGCTCAATTTGCAAACATTTTTCACAGATTGGTGTAGCCTTTAAACCCAGCCCCAAGCGCCCTCCCCGTGCCCAGGGCCCGGCACTCCTGCCCGCCCCGGCTGGTGAGGTGGGTCTCAGGGTGGCCGTGGCTCGTGGTTGCCGTGGTTTGGGGCGGCCATGGCTCACACCTCGGGGTTGCTGTGGTTCAGGGTGGCTCGGGGCCACCACAGCCCGGGATTGTCCATGGCTCGGGGCGGTGCAGCGCTGCCCACTCCCTCTCTCCCTGTGCGGCTGCTGCTGGCCGGGGGTTGGCTGGTGCCACCCAGTCCGTGTGGAGGGGGCTGGCCAGGGACCAGCCAGTGCCGCCCAGCCCATGCAGCGGGGGCTGGCCAGGGGCTGCCTGCTCCCTCTCTCCCTGTGCGGCTGCTGCTGGCCGGGGGCTGGTTGCTCCCGCCCCACCTCGTGACTCGAAGCTCCCACAGCACCGCTCCCCTATTGCGGCTCACACTTCCAGGCTGGCAATCTTCACAACTTTGTCCATTATATAAGGTGCACCGGACTATAAGGCGCACTTCTGGTTTTGGGGGAAAATTTTAGTCAAAAGGGTGTGCCTTATAGTCGTGAAATTACTCTAAGTCCATTTCAATTTGCTTTAGAAGTATAATCAAAAAAATAGCAGGGAATTAATAAAATTGTTGCTTTTAAACTATTACAGGGAAATTGTAGCAAATAAAACAAAAAACTCCTGCAATGGTTAAGGTGAGGTAAACTAAGCATTAATTTCAGATAAAGATCTAAATTTTTAATGGGAACTATAAGATGTTTTCTTCTGTGACAGCAAAGATTCAACTTCACGAATCAGGAGTTTTATTCACTTTTTTTCACAATTATGAAAGGGGTGATTTTGCCAGTTTCAGTTCTATCATAAAGACTGTGTTTACCTTTAGTATACTACTTCAAAATTGCTGATACGATAATCCTCTCAATGAACTGTGGTAACGCAATCAATCAAACCACCAAAATATCTTATCAATTTTTCATGGAAATAATGAATATTTTGTTCAGATTACTTTATTGTACTTCCATTAAGAGATATGAAATGTAAAAAAAGTAGAGAACATCTCAGCCAAAAATTTAAGCTTGGCTATAACAAAATTTAGTAATAATTCTCACAAGCATTTCAGCAATTCCATGGATTGCAAACATAACTCTGTAACAGAATATTGCAATTCCTTCCCTTAGCTTTCTCTTCTTCCAGACAAATAGCAATTCTTATTGTGTAAGCTCTTATGCTTCATACCATTGTTAACTCTGTTAGAGACCTGCATGATAATTTACAGAATTTTGCAGTATCCTTGTGTGTTAACCTAATAAATTATTATAAAGGGTTTCAAAATAACTATTGACTATGCATTGAATTTTAAAATTAGCTGTTTGCATAACAAAAAAACTCATAAATAACCAGAAAGCTTTGACCTACTAAACCTTTATTGCTAATTATCTGTAAAGCATCAATGCAGCTTTGATAGCAAAACAAGTCTTACTCCATTACACACTGGGTCAGCAGCTGTATCCTCTCCCTTTTAGCAACATTTCTGAAGCTTGCAGGATGTGTGTAGTGTTCCTACGCACATCCCTAGTGCTTCCAAAGACATATAAAGTAAATCTTGAAAATCATTTGCATCTGTTGACCTATCTACATAAAATCCATATTTAGGAATTCTTCTTTAAAGCAAATTACTTCTGAAGATTTTTAATGTCCATGTTTCATATATGTTTCATTTCTCTTTAAACTTCTGAGGTGGGGGGAGAAGACGGGAGAAACCACTGAGAGTTATTGACTGAGATTTTAAGATAAATTTAAAACACTGATAATTCTTTATTAAAATCAGTCATCTTGAATATATATTTCTCTTAAATATTTTGCAATTAATAGTAAATTCTTTTCTTTAGCAAAGACTTTAAAACACCGATCTCTGAAGACAGACTTCTAAGTGAATATGCAGGTTACAGCTAATCTAAAATGTATTTTGATCTTGCATAGAGAATAGGATATAATGACGGTTGAGATGTGTTCAACACTTCTGAGACTTGTACTGTTCAGCTACTGTCTATAAGAGCACCTCTGAGAAATTAAGCTCTTAAAATTTTACCAGATATCACTGTAGTGTATCAGCTTTTTAGGATGGTAGTATTTCACAAACACCATTTTTGTAGGTGTTTGGCCAGATGTTGCTCTTTCTTTCATGTGACTCTGCTGATTTAAATACAAAAGTCATCTATTCCACCACTTGATGCAACTGGGGAAAAAAAATAAATTGTTACTTTGCAAGTTCTCTTAGTCTGGCGTTCAGCATCCTCTGCTCTGAAGGGAGTTTGAATTTCAACCCAGCAAAAAAATAATTAGAAAAAAAGATTGTTGCCATTTGAACAATAGAATGTCAAAATCTGCCATATTAACATTATTCTAAAATATTCAACCCTGAAGCAGTTCTAGCAAACTTTATATATGCTGAATAGGATATGTAACAGAGACCAGGTGGGCTTCCAGCAGCAGGAGGCAATATAGGAGAAAAACAATCAGAAACTTAAAATGTATATTTTAGGATATTTTCCACAGAGATTTTTTTACAACTCTCTGAAGTCAGCACCTGCAATTTTCTCCTCTTCAGCATTTACTGAAACTTCTGCAGAGCTAGTAAAGGTAATTATTTTATTTGAAATTCTTCCACAGTCTCGTGTTTTTGCTGTTATGTTATCAGTTGTGCCATTCAGCTCTCCTGCTAAGTAGTCTTGTTTATTAGGCAGAAAGAAAGATAGCACTTCTAAAGTTACACCTAAGAACACCCTTACTATGGTATATTTATATTTTGTATATTTATTTCTTTGGGGGTTTTAAGTGAGTTCTCTTCAGTATTATTAATTATTATATAGTGAGAGCTGGGAATATTGTTAATGTGTTTGTTATAACATAGACATTATGGAAAATGAAGAAAGGCCTGTCAGTGAAGTGTTACAGAGTGATACAGGCTATATGTATATCATGATTTTATAACACTTAGATTTTCTCTACTTGTATAATGAAGGAAACTGAAGCTGCAATAGATGTTTAAAGATCTTTTCTTGGTGGTGAAAACAGAATCAACTTCTAAATAGAAATATAGTACATGAAAGAATGGAATAATCAATCACGGCTTTAAAATTCTTATACTGTAATAATTCAGAGATGTAAGGATAGAGTCAGAAAAAACAAAACTAACTTCTGATACAATAATCCATATTTTTCAGCAAAATGCTTTTTTTTCAAAGTAAAGAAGCACATTCTGCTTGAATCTTTTCAAGTCTATCTGGGCAATATATTGGTAAACATCCAATATTGAAGTATAAAAATAACTTTTCTAATTCTACTGTATTCCTTTCTGAATAAGGATTCAGGCTAAGCACCTCCAAATGTTTGTGATTCTATAAAAGTGACAGAAATTCTATACTCTTTCAAAAAATGTAGCATTCTCATTCTACATTCTTTTGAAAAAAAATGGTATCCAGTCTTCAATGCATTTCTCTGACTGCTCATCCAGCCCTTATTCCAGCTGCTTTTCCATGAAGATGCTATAGAAGTCAGTGTCAAAGACCTTCCTGATATCTGGGTAGTCAGAATCCACCACTCTCCACAAGCTGGGGCATTTCATCATAGAATCATTTTGGTGGGAAAAGGCCATCAAGATAACAAAGTCCAACCTACCACTGCCAAGTCCGCAAATAGACTGTGTCCCTGGGTGAAACACCTATGCATTTTTAAAAGACCTCTGGAAATGGTGTTTCAACCACTTCACTAGGTAGCCTGTTTCAATGACTGACCACCTTTTCAGTGACAAAATTTTTCCTAATCTGTAACCTAAACCTCTCCTTGGTGCAACCTCTGGTCATTTCATCCTCTCATTTGTTACATGAAAGAAGATACAAATGCCTGTCTCAATACCACATCCTCTCATTGTAGAGAGTGATAAGGTTTCCCCAGAGCTTTCTTTTTTCCAGGATGAACAACCCCAGCTCCCTCATCCATTCCTCCTAGCATTTGTGCTACAGTCCCTTGCCCAGCTCTGTTGCCCTTCTCTGGATTCACTCCAGCCCCTCAATGTCTTTCACAGTGAGGGGCCCAGAACTGGACACAGGATTTGAGGTGTGGCCTCACCAGTGCTGAGTACAGAGGGAGAGTCCCGCTGGCCACACTTTTGCTGACACTGGCCAGGATGCCTTTGACCCTGGTCTCCTGGGCACACATCTGCCTCATGTTCAGCCAGATGTCCACTAGCAGCCCCAGCTCTTTTTCCTGTGGGCAGCATTCCAGCCACTCTTCCCCAAGTCTGTAGAACTGCCTGGGATTTTTGTGATTCAAAGGGAGGATGCATCATTTTACTTTTTTGAACCTCATACAAGTTGGCCTCAGGCTGCTGATCCCTCTGTGCAGATCCCTCTGCAGAGCCTTCCTGCTGTCAAGCAGATCAACACTCCTGCCCAGCTTGATATGATCAAGGCATCAAATTGGTCAAGCTCAGTTTGATGATATCTTGATCTCCTTTATGAACTCATGTTGACTATTCCTGAAGATTTTAATGTCCTTCATGTGCCTGGAAA
>PYHW01010703.1:1191184-1218573 GCA_013186435.1 Turdus rufiventris
GGGAAGGGAAGGGAAGGGAAGGTTCCGGGAAGGGAAGGGAAGGGAAGGGAAGGGAAGGGAAGGGAAGGGAAGGTTCCGGGAAGGGAAGATCACACTTCTGTCTTCCCATTGGACTTAATAATATTTGTATAACAATGATAATCACTAAACACGTGATTCTCAAATGTCCTCAAATTTATCTGTACTTTTTACATCAGTTTTCATTTCAGCTAGTTCCTTTATTTAACTTCATAAATCTTGCTGAATGGCATATGGAACACTGAAATTTTTTCTTCTTTCCCTTATATTATTTCTTTAGAAAACAAAACAAAACAAACTCTTATATAGTCATGTTTTAAAAAAACTTTGATACATACTTCTACAGCAATCACGTAGAAAAAATGATCCACTTCACATACCAGTCTTCCAAAGTCTGTAATGGAGCAGATGCGTCCAAGAAAACCTTCAAAGTACTTTTGAAAAAGAGAAGAATATTATAATTATTATGGCATTGAACATCTGAAACAAGCCACAAATAAAAAATAATGTGAGGGAAGACTTTTACACTTTAGTTGTAGGTATAAAGGAAACTGATTAAGAATACTCCTTTGCATTTTTATTGTTTTGCCATTCCTATTCACTACTCTGTGTAACTCCCAAAAGACATACTGTACCTGGACTAAATTTTGTTTCTCATGTTTAAAACTATATTTTTCTATCTTTTTTCCTTTTTTTTCTACAAATTTTTACTAATGTCATAGTTTTTTTGCTTCATAAAATAAATAATATTTTGTATAATATTTAGGAATGTCTGCAGTCTAAACAAAGTTTTAAATGCTCTAATTTTCAAATATTTATCATAAGGTGGAAATTCTTATAAAGATGTAAATGATATCAAATAGATCTTTGTTGCTCCCTTCTATACAGAGATGTGGGAAACACAACCTGTCTTGTTTCTTGTTGTGTTTTTGTTAGCAAAGCAAATCATTACAGTTTTGAAAATTCTTAATACAGACATAGTTAAGTTATATATAGAGATGAATGGGAGCAATCAGTGTCAAAGAAGAAATGTTTGACTTCATCTTCTGAGATTGCTATGATAGTACATCTCAGAAAAGAAAATAACAAATGTATTCTCTCTAGCCCTTTCAAAATTCATAGTTCCTTTCAGCTCAACAAAGAAGGCTTTATCACTGTTTTGTCATATATTTTGTTTTCCTTGAATCTATATATTGCATTAAATTTCTGAGTACACTTTTAAAAATAAATTTTAAAGAATAAATAAAATTATTTTTCATAAGGGATATTGGAACACAGAGCAGGTAGCCACTGTCCATATTTAAATACCTATTTAAATACCTTTTATTAACAGCATTTGATTTATTTTTCATTTCTATTTGTTTTATTTTTTAAACACACCTTTCTTTCTCAGGTTGTCATATCAAAAAGAACACAGAAATATCTACTTCAGATATACAGGCAGAGGAGCAGGTTGAGTCACCTCTCTTTGCCTCTGCTCCTGTAGTAAATTTCCAAACACATAAAAAATCTTCACATTGTCAATACTATGCTTCTATTTGTGTTCTTACTTTCCAGTGTAGCATCTACCACACATCATATTATTTTTTCTTACTGATGGAAGTCTGAAGGATACAGATAGTGAAATTATTTCTGAGCACTTACATGTTAGCGTATATTTTTTAGTTTATGGAATGATTAAAATAACCATGGACTGACAGAACATATGCCATAATTAAAAGTGACAGAGAAACCTTAAAAAATACAGACTATATTTTTTTTTCCAATTAAATTCCCCTGCATTGAGAAAATCTCTATAAACAGGGGGTCCAGATTTTAATCACCACTCTTCTTTTAACCAGGACAATAATAACACAGTTTTAGCTTTCCTCACTGACCCCAGTAATGTTATGGTTGCCCTTATACACCAGGCACCAAGATTGATGTTTTCTGAGCTGCCTGGTGAAACATAAGTGAATCTTGAAGAATTTCCCCCTTTTGTTTGTGTTATTTTATCAGCATTGGAACATTCAGTTTTGCAGCCCTAAATCCTTTTTACAATTCAGAGTGAAATAAACTCTATTCACTTGCACTTTTTCTCTTGCTGAGCATAACCAATCTGGAATTGTGCTAAGAAAAGTCACATCAGATCAGAGGCTGTTATTCACTTTCTTGAGTTTCATCTCCTTCTTTCAATAGTATTTTAAAAAATCATTTTCAAAGACATAAGCAGTTACATGACTGCACATAATTTTAATTTTGATGGATTTACAAAGAATCAGGTTCACAGATTGAAAAATACATCCATTAGTTCCCAAATGTACAGCGTGTTGTTCTGACTACTACAGAGAAAGGTGTTATTTCCTAAGCAAGAAGAATATAGAAGTACCAAACACCTAACATCTTTGTTGTAAAACTGCATAGCTGTACTGAAATCAAGCACATTAGAAATCATCAGTTTATGTATCTAGAGAATTTGGATGATGTGTACTTTGCAAAAAAAAAAACAGCAAAAAACTTCAAAAACTTGTTTTCTAAATTGTTTCCTACCTCATAACTGAATAGATAGTGTCAGAAGTACTCTTCAGAAAAAAACCCCAACCCACTGGCAGTTTTAGGTATTCAGACAGCCTGAGTTTGTATAGAAAAACTGCAGAAAATGGTTTCTCTGTTACTAAGATAAATTAACTTCATATGTTAAAGGAGGACAAAATAGGGTAAGAGCGGCTCGCTTCCTAAATATTTGACACTCAAGTCTACTCTTACCCACTTAGCATTTGGTAGCATTGCTGAAGAATATTTTTCAGCTGCTAGTCTTTTTTCCTTACCATTTAATGCAATTTATCTCTTCTTTTGGGAATAAAATCTGAAATATCACAGATGTAAAATTCTTATAGGATAAGAAGGAACAGAAACAAACAAGAATATAATTATAATATTTAGAAAGTTCACAATAAACACAAAATACCCTGCTAACTTAAAAAAAAAAAAGAGGTTTAAGCTCCATTTCACATAGCCAGCTGGAGGTTACATTTCCTGGAAGAAATTAAACAACAGGTATAGATTCCATCCCAAATAGCCTGTCTCTTGCTGATAGTTTTATCATGACAGTAATTAATTTAAAAGTAATGAGAACTACTCATGTGTGTGAAATTTTGCAGGACTAGATATCCATTGACATCACAGCTGATAGAAAATGAAACAAGGAAAAATTCACAAAAGTGTTTGCAATAATGATGTCCTTTCCTTCTTCCTTCAGCTGCCTCTAATGGAAATTAGTATTTTCTTTTCTTATTTGATGAACTATCTTTAGTCTTTTTGAAAAACATTCTAATGATTAGATGGCAGATGCAACACAGTCTGACAACAAAGTTGTAAAACCAGCGCTTCCTCTCAAAAATGCCTGCTTAGATAAACAAAATGTGAAGTTGAGATAAAAGATCTAACAGTTTTGAAAACCTGCCAGATCTTTTTCACTGAATAAGGCTAGAAGATACATCTTCTCAGTAAAGCAACGGAAAACAAATTAAGACCTAGTTTAAAACTTTTAACATGCCATGAATCTTCTGGAGCATTCTCAGTATGATTCACAGCTTTGGAATATGTGTTCCACTAGTGGTATTAACAATTGTTATTTTACGTTCTCACTTTTAAGCTTATGTTGGGTTAGCTTCTGATATCCATATACAAATCTGTCTGAATATTATCTGATATAGAAAATATATTTAGATTAAACATTATATCTTATGTATAGATTAGACATAAGACTTCTAGAGATATATTTAAAATATGTGCATACGCAAATCAGAGTAGCATAGAAAGGTTTGGGTTGGAAGGGACCTTCAGGTTGTCTAGTTCCAATCCCCCAGCTGTAGGGAAGGGTGCCACCTATTAGATCAGGTTGCTCATGGCCACATTCAATCTCAATCTGGTTTTAAACATTTCCAGGGATGAGGAGTCCACAAGCTTTCTGGACCACTTCTCCCAGTGCCTAACTACTGTGTAAAAATGTCCCTCTTTTTTATAAGAGCCCTTTAGGTACTGTAAGATTGCAATGAGGTCTCCTCAGAGCCTTTTGTTCTCCATGCAGAGCAGCCCCAACTCTCTCAGCTCCAGCCCTCTCATCATCTTCAAGGATGTCCTTCCTCTGGACTCACTCCAACAGATCTGTGTCTTTCTTGTTGTCCAATTATCTCACATCTAAGGCGAAATAAACTAGGCTGAGGGAAAGGAATGTATGCATAAGGGAAGCCAAACCCAATAGCTGTCCTAAAAGTCAGCTCTGGTTGGCTTTGACTGGGGGAGGTCAGTGTCCAAAGGCTCATTTGCCTAGTCCAGGTTTGCACAAAATCCCCACAGCTGAGGGGAAGAAGGAGAGATTTTGGGGAGCGATGGTGAAATCAGAGAAGATGAACACTGAGCCCTGGAGGCTGCAAGTCAGATAAAGGACACACCCTGCAGAGAGCCCTCCCTTATTCAGACTGGCTCAATTGTAGAACTACACTCCTCTCCCAAGAAGGTCATTCCCAGAGGACAGTCAGATGACAGGCAGCTGTCATGTCTTAAGAGTCATAAACTATCGAAGATGCCTGAAGCACCCCCCAGAATCTTCTCTGAGGCCTTCCAGCAGAGGACTGCATGTGATCCACAAGTGTTGCAACAGATCCAGGGTCTGTGGAACTTCCCCCATCCCTGCACAGGAGGTGCTTGGGCATTCCCACATGTATCTGATCATATATTAACCCATTGAACTCTACGTTTCATGGGACCCTCACCACCCCTCACCACTGAGAAGACCAGAAGACCAACAGGATACAGCTGGATCCACAGGAGTGCTGAGTATCTTTCTTCTTCATCTGTCTCTCTATCATTCTCTTTCTCTCTGCTCCCCTTCTCCTTTTCCTGTTTCTCTCTCTCTCTCCCTGACATTTGTAACTAAAATCTGTACTGTTGACTTCAGCATATGGTCTCATTTGCATCTTAATTCGAGTAGAGGCATCTCTCTAATAATTGGATCTTAGCATAAGGCAGCCTTGTACTTTGGCTCAACGAATTAGAAATACCATGTGGATTTGAGTAGAGATTTTGCTTGCTGCTTTTACTTCACTGAATTGAATGAAGGGAATAGAAAAACATCCTTCTGTGATTTACTGGTTATGGTTTTCCTATCTTGCTGTTGTTCAAGAGGTCTCCTTGGCCATATCTTATCCCTATTATCCATTTACCTAAACCATATTAAAGACAAGGGTCTTTTTCTTTCTTTTCTTTCTCTGTGAAGTAGAGTCTTAATACAGAAAAGGAATAAGTGTCCCTGTTTTTGTGACCATTACTAGATTCCTCAAAATCTAGTAAATTCAGAGTAAGACAGAGGGTATTAGAAGCCCTCACATTTTATCAGCCTGATAAACTGCAAACCAAAATATTACAGATATTTGCTTTGAACTCTGTTGAGCTGATCTCTTCAAAAGTGTTAATTTAGGCAAGCTAACCATTAGCAAACAATTAAAAACTAAATTAAAATAGGTCTTCCTACATCAATTTTATGCATATACACACACACATTGACTGCTATATTGGCCCTGATACTAAACTTTCTTTACATAAATGATAGACACAAATGTAAGAAGAGCTGCTGCACCAGCAACTCAAGGGCAAAAATGGTTTTTTTTAATAAACAGGTGACCTGCATTTTAGCTTCCAGAGTCACTTTCCATATTTAATGGGCTAATTAATTTTGTGTGCACTGTAAATTCTGTGTTGAGACTACTGACCTACATGACTCTAAAATATTACAAACTTTGGAAATTACAATTGACAGGTTCAGATGCTCTGTATTACCTGTATTAAGTGTTTCAGGTAGGATGATTGTATATTAATTATATTATCTAAATTCAAGTGAGTTTTTTTAATATTAAATTTTTGAGAAGACAAATTTTTAACCTTAAAACTCAAGGCTGATTTCTAGTTCCTAAGATTTAAATACAGAAATGTATTTGTAACAACAACAAAAAAAACTCTGTATTTTGTTTCTGTCATTAAAAAAATAACATGTATAGGTAAGACACTATAAGATAAGAGAGACGAACCTGCAGTAAATAGTTGTTCTGCAAAGCTACAAACCAGAACACTAACCCAATAATGATTCTCTTTTTTTTTTGGTTTTCAAGCAAATAGAAATAAAATTTTCACCCAGACTACCATTTCTTGGAATATGGAAAAGTGTGAAGTAGAGCTAAATATACTGAAGCTTTTGATAGCTAAACATATAATCTTTAAAATTTTAAAACAGATAATCTTTAAAACCTTTTCCTGGGGAAATGCAGCCGATTGCTAGCACAGGTCACACAGGCTAATAACCAAGATTCTTTAAACTCTCTCCTTATACGACCAGACTGTTTCCAACAGTTTGCAGCTCAAAACTAGAAGTACAGGGGAATTTTTAAATTGATTTCTGAGTGAGTCAAAAGTAAATTATGATGGGTAATTTCCCCCTGCCAGTTATTGTTGTGAGTATTTGTTGGTTTTTCTACTCTCTTTTCTCACTTTTTTATCCCTTTGCTAAACTCTTTAATAATCATTAGACATTTCTAGCTCACATTCCCTTCCATAAAATATATCTTTAAAGCATATATTTTATTCCGTTGTTGAAGCATGAAATCACAGCACTGAAACCAACTAAGTTATTGTGGATATATGCTGATATATATGTTTTCAGTCTTGTTTTCCTTAAACCAATGCCACAGTAAGAAACATCTATTTTAGGAAATCCTTTAGAATGGCAAAATTTATCATTAATAGAAATGGAGTGAGCTCTTTTCCCAAAAGAGCTACTTGTGAGATCAAACACACACTAGTAAGGCAGTGTTGAGAAACTGCATTGCGGCTGCCTCTGTCAGTCTGTTATCTATGTAAGAAATTACTTTACTTACTTCAGCTAACAACTCAGAACTTGTTGTGAAGAGGGCTTTGGTGCTTTATTTAGATCATGTTTTGAAAAAGGAAAGAATAAAGAATCCTCTAATTTCTTAGTGATTTGGATTTTAAATGAGTACAGCCAAATGTGTCAACTTAATTCTGTAATCTTTAAACTACTATAGACAACAGATGGAAGATGGAACATGAATGGGAAAACATACTTGATTACACTGTAAATCCTTTCAAGTTTGTCAATTTTTAAAATTAGTTATTAGAACAACTATTTCTGGGCACAGCTTCATGTATTTATCATCATCAAACCCTGATATTGTCATCCCCAGGTGTCAAAATTCTACCACAAAACCTGGTCAAAAATTAGCTTTTTAAAAAACAACCTTCAAGGGATCTATTGCTGTTAAGTGACTAGCAAAGTATTTTTCCATTTGAGTAATTTATCTTTCTTCCTGTTTCTTCATATATCTCTTTTCACTGCACATTATGCATAAGAATACATTTAATGACACTGAAAAGTAATACAAAATACTAGAGTGTGACTGAAGTCAAAAGGGAGGAGATGTTTTTCAAAACACATAAAAAAAATAATATTATATCTTTTGATGAGAGGGTTGTCACTGCTTGATTTTTTTTAAACTTATTTAGCATACTCCCATGTAAAACAGGAAAGCTACTTTAAAATTTAAACCAGGAAAGTTAAGAGATATTAATCTTGTTTTAGATGCTAATGATCTCAGTCCTATCTAACTCATAATGTTACTAGAGCTCTTTTTCTAGCAAATAGAGGGGAAATGATAAATTCATGTTGTGTGGAGAATACAGATAACATTATTTACATGGTAAAATTATACTAAATAAATATCTGCATTTGTATTATATAACTGTTATATGGTTAATGACATAAATTTTAAAAACAGTGTATTAAACAACATAGCCTGTCTGTACTACTTGCTTTTTACATAATTTTCAGATATACATACAGCTATCTTAAGATTTTCCCTCTGTTGATGAAAATTTATTCTAGCACTATGACTGAAAAGAACTACCACAACTGTGGGATGTTATTTAATGTTGGCAAACGAAGAACCGACAGCTTGGGCAAAATGCAAATGACTGAGAGGTTTGTGATAGAAATGAGTGTAAACAGATGGTTTGGAGTGAGCTGTAGTATTGTTGACTTTCTATTTTGGGATAATGGAGGAGCTCCTATTTAAGATTTTTTTTAATGGAAAGAAGCAAAAAATACTAACTTTATAAAGTCTTCACAATGCAGGATCAAGGAAGCTGAATGAACCTTTTCATAATTCTTGCTTGAAATGCGTGGCTAAGATCCTGCAGGTGGCCACGAAAGGCTGAGTGCTTCTGTATAAAGCACTGCTGGGTTCCATAGCGACCAGCAGAAAAGGTACCATCCTCTTGGAAGAGAACAATAAAATTCACCTCATCTTCTCCACTACTGCCCTTAAACACATTACCTTTAAGTGTTTTCGCTAAACACTCACTTGAACTTGCCTGGACTTTTTTAGTATTCCTAGCAAATTCTACAAAATTTATTTTGCATAAGGATTTGCACTCTTTCTAAAAATTCTTTTCAGTAAAACTGAATTTTACAGAGCATGATATATATCAAAAAAGTTCCTATTTAAGATTATAATATTTAGTTAAAATTGCATACAATAGAATATTGCTATGGTGATGTTCCAATTTTGTGTAATTTAGTAGAAAATTGCTTAACGTGCGTGTATACTCCGTTCCACACAAATTATAATCAATTCAGCAACCCATTTCTTTCAGGAGCTTGAATATATAGACCAATCTGAAACATAATAGCCTTTCATTGCTATATTGTAATGTAGTAATATTTCATAGAATTAGGAGAATTTCTTTGTGGTTTTCCCCTCTGAGTCATAGACTTGTAAATAAAATCTAGGGAAATAGAATGTTGACTGGTGATGGGTGTCGAAAATGTCAGCTGATAAAAATAATGCAACTGATTCTTAACTCTAAAGAGATAGACAAGCAAAAAAAAAAAAAAAATCAACATGTGATTATACATAAGCCAACAATAAGTTTAATCAAAATGTAGCTACAGAGTTGAATACATCTAAATTGCATTAAATCATTTTTAGTTTACTTAAGGGGTAATTAGAACTTCTCTGTTTTAAAGGAAATCAGTTTACAAAAAACCCTAAGTGCTATCTAGAGCTATACTAAATGTCAAAGCTTAACATGAGAGTTAGGTTAACCTCATGGGCATTTTGATGCGACATATAAAATTATTATAATATTTTTTCTCTTTTTACAGAACTTCTCAAGACTTGTTGAAAACTTTGAATAGTTATTGCTTATTTCGGACCTCATTACGTGTAGACACTATCAAGACAAATTATCTTAGTGATTTTTGGAAATTGTACTCCACTATTTTTTAGGAGGATTTAACTTAACTCACTACTGTCATAATGGAAAATACATTTCCAGGGAAGGACACTGATATATTTTGTGTTGTAAATATTCATTTAAATATCCCCTGAATGTCTAAATTAGAGCAGTATAGGAAAAAAAAGAATAGTAAGAATAGTATAAAAATGTAGACTGCAGTCCCACAAACTACCACATCCCTTTCAAAGCTAACACAAGGACAGGAATAGGAAAAAATAGAACATAGAGTGTTGGAGCTCCAGAACCTATTGGTTTCACAGCTTCTTGATATCTAGGTTTTTGCATTTTGTAATCTGATTATTCTGTTTTATGAAATACATCAGTAACAAACACCAAATTTAAGAAAGGTAAAATTGCCTTGTTTAGAATTACTGATACTTTCAGGAAATAGCAGGTTTCTAATCAACTTAAACATTGTGAATACTAATATCAAAGAAAAATTCAAACATGGTCTTCATTTTCATTTCTCCCACTTATAATTCAATAGGCAATACTAAAAGCAATGCCACTAAAATATGAAGTTAAAACTTTGCTTGCAATTTTTCTCTAGTCTATAGAGGAATAAGTCTGGGAAGTTCACGGTAAGTATTTAGCTAGAAGAACTTAGCACTTTTTGAGAGAGACATTTCTAAACTCCGTCCAAGGTAAAATAATGCAATCATGTTTATGTTTTAAATATAATTTAATATAGAAATAAATTAAAATAATTATTTCCATTGTAATATTATCTCTTTGAAGTTTCTTGTATTTAAAAATTTTGGTCCTCTGCATATACACTGAAATGTCATAAGGAGTCATTAAGAGTTCAGTATGTTCAGTCTGTTCAGTGAAGGGATGAAGTTTGAGAGATGGTAATAGAAAATAAAATTTCAGGGTACCAGACATCAGCAGGTCACAATATAGAAAAGGTTATATGCTTATGATTTCTTTAGATTCTTCAGGAAAGTATATGCCATTGCCAAACTGGTGTATGTTTTTCAGTTAGAGATGCAAAACAGAAGATTCTATGGAATTAGCCATTTTGTTTATTAGCAAGTGTTGGAGCTTAGATTTTCCATATATAAACAACCATTTCATACTCACAAGTAACAACCTCTTTGTCAATCAAAGGTGCACTGTAAATTCTAAAATCCAGGAATTTTTGAGGGAAATATAGAGAACATGTAGGAAAGCAGACAATTCAGAAGTAAGCTCCCCATATTTTTAATTTTTCTTTGCCATCTTTATTAGTGTACTAAGTATATTTGTGTGAAAGTATTCTTTCTCTTTCAGGTTAATCTTCATGCACCACTTATTTCCCTTCAAGTTATAAATCTTTATTTGTAATATCATGAATGGTTGCTATGGGAAAGTTGCATAGCCACAAAAGATAAAGTATTATAAGACAAGACAGTCTCTTAGATTATATATCACTTCATTAATTTAGTAGCTGTTTAGCTATTTTGCATGCATTAATATATGTTTTCTCATTTCCTGCTATTTTCTTGTGTGTTTTGTTGTGCTAATTATCCACTTGCTCTTAAGGAATTTGGATGGATTTTGGTGGGATTTTAGTCCATCTACCTTAGACAATGAACTTCCAAAATAATTTCTGACAACAGTTAGCAAAACATCCTAAAATAAATGGCCAGGATATGTATATGGGCAGACGGTCAGTAGTTCTTTTAATATGGTAAGTTAGTAATCGGCTCTAATAACAGTAAATCCAGAAATTGGTGTTTATTGATAAAAATATGAAAAATGAAAATGAAATTAAATGAAATGAAATATGAAAAAAATATTGCATTTTTCTGGTGAAGGTCTGTAACAGAAAAGGACCCTTCTTATACAAGGCAGAAATTGTACCAGCACGTAAATATATGAAGGCTCTGGAAAGATCTAATGGGGGAAGTAAGGAGAAAGAGGCATATTATTTTGAAAATTGAAAGCTATTCTTGAATGTTATATTTGAGCATGTAAAACTGTAGGTGTGAAATGTAAGTCATGCTTTCCTCTTCCTTCAAAACTATTCATTTTCTTGGGTATAGAATATTCAGGGAGAGAAAACTGAGTCTACATTTCATTTAATCCTCCCTATACTGGAACAAAATCCCCATCTGGACGATGAAAGCAACCATTATAGTAATTAGCTATTAGTAATGTTGTTAACTCATTTATTATATCTTCAGGAACTTAATTTCTTAAGGAACAGTAATGGATTCTTTCTTGTAGTAATGAGTATGTTATGAATCTGTGAGAGTGACCATGGTGATTTTGTGCCTGCAGTGATCCATGTGTTCTTCACCATCCTGAATGGATTCTGAAAGATTACACAGACAACTTCAAGAAATTTCCAGAAAACAAAAGCAAAATTTATCTTCAGAAAGATCAAGGTATAATAATTGTATGTCCATTCTTTCTCAGCACCTGGGTTGACACTGGGCTCTGAGTAACCAGAAAACATGATTCTAGAGCAGTTTAGTAGGGATAAGACCTGAATGTAGACACACAGGAAAAAAAGGGAAAGTGTCAGATCAGGCTGAAAAAAAAGATTTCTAGTGGTATTTTTCATTTTTTTTAATATCTGAAAATCTTTTTCTAATTTAATTTGGAATTTGTATGCCTTCTAAACTTGTCTAGACACATATATTTCAAAATTTTTGTGAAGTATGTTTGACATTTTTAAATGACAATTTCAGCTGTTAAATAATTTGTTGATAAATAAGTGCATCATGTTATGTAAAACATTTGTGTTGCATGATTCATATTAAGTAGAACTACATGCAAAACAGAATAAATTAGCATCTGAAGGTTCTCCAGTCCTACTAAGTAAGAAGAAATGAGCACAAGAGAAAAGTAAGGCAAAGAAATAAGGGTTTCAAACACTAAAAATAAAATCTTCTGATATGAATACTTTTATTAGTAGTTACAACTTTTAGTGAATTGAAAAGTTACCTTGAGCTATTAACATATTTTGAGAGTGTTAAATTAGACTCTCCTAAAGATCAACTACTATAGAAATAAATTTCACATAGAAATAAATTCATGAAAGCACTATTACCTGTATCATTGAAGTTATAGGTATGACTGTTTATGTTTTATAGTCTCTGAATCTACGATAAATAAAAAGACATTGTAGAATAACTTGCAGTAATGATTGTTGTTCTGGTATTACTCTACATGACCTTAATAAGAAGGGAGATCTATGCGCACACACAAACATAAATATCTGTAACCACTGTTGTCAGACAGCTTGGGTACATAAAAGCCAAGTGATTTTATATATAAAAAAATTTGCTCTTTTCCTATATTAGATAATCCTTACATTTCATACCCTGACAGAGACAACCCAAAATATTGACTTTCTTTCTCAAGTACTTTTTTCAAGTGAAATGTAGACTGAGGGAAAATGTGCAAACAGCCACCATCTCAGCGGGAAAGGGGAGGTCACTGCCAACCCATGATAGTTTACAGGTGTAGAGAAAATATTTACAGCAAGTAATTTTGTCTTCGCCATGGTAATTTTTGTAAATAAGGTCTCACCCTTGGAGAGCTGAAAGCAATGCGATGTCTATTTGAAGATGACTGAGCATTAGCAGCAGATTGTCATAAAAGCAAACTTCTAAAGTATTGCTTCTTATAAGGCACATTTAGGAAATGTCAGGTCTAACTTCACCAGTGCGTTGACAACCATGACCAACCTTACTGTGGACTGTCCCTCACTGTTGGTGCAGAGCCTTTCACTCTCTCTGGCCATGTCACAGGCTGGACACAGGTTTCTTGGAGATGCATGCAGGAATCTTAGCCCATCAAATGAAAAACATTTACTGCAGAATCTGAGTTATACAGTTATGTTGGTTTCAGTGTCAAAATAGCCTTATTTTATGAGGTTATTTCTTAACAGCCCAACTCAATACAATCTTTGCAAAAGCATGACAGCTTACTTGCCACATCTAACTCAAAGGTTTTCAGAATTAAGTGGTTGTTTCCATATAATTAGGTTTAATATTATTTCTATTTTATTTTAAATTTTTAAAAAATCCACTAAGAAAAATTATTACTATAAAAATGACATTTACAATGAAAAATGTGCAGTAAGTTAGACATTTATCAGAAGAAAGAGACTGCGCCTTGTGTTATTTTCTTCTCAGGTTTATAATCAGAAGACAAATGGTACAGACAAGCAGAGGAAGTATAAGATGCAATTGTAATTTCTGTGCAGTGGCAATGAAAGGCCTGTGGAAGAGCAGAATATACAACATGATGCAGCAGTGGGGATCTTCTTTCCACTCTGAGAATGAAAGAGTAAGAGGAAAAAAATTGGGGAAAGGAAAAGAAAAGCAGTTGACTCACTTTTGCTGCTATCCAGTTGTTAGGCTCTAACTATTGAGAGATGCCTCTGCCCAAATTAAGGTGCAAACAAGACCATATGTCAAAGTTAATAGTGCTGATTTTATTTAACAGGAAATGTGAGGTAGAAAGAGACAGGAAAAAGAAAGGAGGAGGAAAAGGAAGACAGCGAGAGACAGGCTAAGCAGGAGGATATCACCACCCATGCCTTTGGTCCTCTTTACCCTGGGTTTCTCAGTCGTGAAGGTCCCAAAGTCATTCAAAACCTTTCACTCTTTATGCATTTGTACTCCCATTCTAGTATTTCTCTCCTTTTGAGTCCATGAGTTATGGTTCTCCCTGGTGGACCCAGTCAGAACTGATTTTCAGCTCTGAGATGGCTTTTCCTGTGGATTCTTTGCAGTGATGAGTTATTCTCCCCTAGTCTTGCTTACCTGTCCTTAGGCCTTACATATTTGAACAACAGAGCCACCTTTTTCATATCTCAAGTTCCCATCAGGTGGCTTAATTTACAGTCCAAATTCCAGGAATACACAGGGGCATATTCAGGGACATGAGCAGTTTCTTCTCTACACAGTTTGCTGCAGTGGGCAAAGTCCTTTAGTGGGTCTTAGCAGTGTTTGAGACAGCTGAGATCTTTTTGTCTCTTATACAAGTACTCTAATTTAAAAAAAAAGAAAATTGAGATCAGTTTTTATTATAACATGCAATGCAGTTTGCACACACTACAATATCACCTATTATTGTGCCATGCTGAGACAATTAGCTTTTGTAGTTAATATGTTAATACAGGAAGGTCTTTCAGGCTGTTAATGACCCTGCTAACAAATAATGGCCAACATAAACTAATATAATGGGCCTATGGCAAAAGGAGGAAAAGTTAACTATACCTATAAAATATATCAGTGTTTTGCAGTATTGTTTGTTACAAATGTCAAGTAAAAATTAATAAATGCTACAAATTCTGGATCATAATGGTATTTATTTGGTACTTGTCAGTAGAAGAGGAAATTGATTTTCCTAAGTATGAAATGGCAATGTGCACTATGGTAGCTCATATTTGAACTTGACAGGGCTCATCATAAATGCCATTTATTTATTTTTTCATAGTTTTTACTGTTTATAAATGTAGTAGTGTTGAGGTAATGAAACATAATAGCCATGTGATGTGTCCACTCACAGATACCCAGTTTGCCATTTTGACAGATCATATGTTTTTTATTTTGTTGCAATAAAACTATTAGTTCTCTAAAGTTCTGCTATTTAAAAGAAAGTTAGGAATGTTCAACACATCATATTTCAATGAATGTCTGTAGGATGCACAGTAGAAATAATGATCTTATACAGCATCACAATGTTACCCTGTACTCTTCCAAGTCTCATTGTTGGCTTTTTACATCTCTTCTTAAAAACATGAGCAATAAGTGCTAGGAGGTAAGACAATAGACATTAAAAGAAAAAAATATGATTAAATAATTCTATTAAGTTCTTTCTACACAAAAGAGAATAATATCCAAATTCCACTCTGAACAATGTCATTAGAACAGTATTTCTTAACAAAATTCTACAAATCCAGAAAAATGTAGTCTAATTGCAACCCACACATAATATATAATTATTACTTATTTAATTTTATTATACTTTCTTTTCCTACTAATATGCAAATAGTTAAACAAATCCAAGCCTTCTAGTAGTATTTTTAGGGTTACAAATACTTTTTCATGGAATACACTATTTTTTCAAGAACATATGAAAGAAAATCTTCATAAATAAGGGAATACATTATTTTTTTCTTGTACTTGTATTTCCCCTGTCATTGCTGTATGATGGGCAAGATCCTTGGGTGCAGATCTTTAAATTGTATTCTTAGAAAAGATTTAATAAAGGTTTGTCCAGTTTATCCAGGTTATACCTTGCTTACTTTAGAGAACATTATATCTCAGGAGAAGCAGTTTGAATAGAGAGATCCAAACACATTCATAATGGGTAAGGCAGTATAACTGAGGTGTCCTAAATGCAAGGAGCAAAAATTTATCTTTATCCCAAAAGGTGATTTTTATGATGCTCAAGTAAACAGGTCACAAACACCTAATCCAAACTGAGGCAAAGCATCACCTAGTTTTCAACTATTTTTGATTTGACTGTATTCTTTCTGAAGGCATTTGTAGCATTACCTTCATATAACAGAATGATTTATAGTGCTCAAATAAAGCAAAACTCAGTGTGCATCATGATAGCAGAAACACATCTTACATCATCCTCCAGATGGACTGAAAGTTTGAAAAAACTAATTATTAGCCATCTTTCCTCCTTTTTTATTCTGAATTGTAATAATAGGGATGCTATTAAACATTTGCAATGCATCTCTCATCAAATATGTTATTTTCATTTTAGTGGATTGTGCTTCCTCTTTTACATTATATGATTATTTAGATGTTTTTTGGTGCCTCCATTGCAATGGAAATATGCTTAGACCTATACAGAACGATTTTGCTATCTTTGCTGTTTATATTACTGGATCTTTTAAACTTTCAATTTTTATGTACAACATGAGTAAAATGATTTGAGAAAATTCTTGCTATGTTGAGAGTGGAGATGAGGATTTAATAATTTTATCAAACTATTTTGTGAAGTCACCTATCTTTGCAGTCAATAATTGTCTTGATGATGGATCGGGATAAGAAATTGAGTCAAATGTAAGGATTCTCCCTTACATAAACACAATTTTTGTGGGAAAGTTTTCAACACTGGTTTTCATATTTTAGGTTTTTTATCAGAACCAAAAATCAGAATAACGGAAAAAAAAATTTAAAAAAAAAGGATACAATTTTACAATTTTCAAATAGCATTGCATTAGGAACCCAAATCCTATCAAAACTTATTTGTGGGAATTTTGTCCGATTGGGTGTATCCACCTCTGCCACTTAATCCTGGAACCTCATCTCTCATTTGCTGATATTGCTCCTTATACAAACATAAAACATACCTTAGTATAGCAGAGCATATAACAGAACATAACCTCTTCTCCAACATGACTTCTTATCCAGGGCTTTGCTAGAAGGTGCTATGCCTTCATCGGAGCAGTGACACTTTGATAAAGCGCTAGGGCAATACATCATCAAGGGGCTGCATAGGGTGATGTATTAGTGTAATACATCAAAATGCCACTGCTCTTGAGAGGTTTGATCCTGCTTCTGTTGAAGTCTGCAGATTATTATCACTGAATAAAATGAAAAGAAGGATCAGGACCATAAGCACACAGTATGATTTTTATATTTTTATCTTTCCATCTCTTAAAAATATTTTGAACTCCCACATTCAGTATCTTAATTTAGAATTTTAATCAAGGTTTTTATTATGTGATTTAAGAAAGACATAGTATACTGTGAAATCTGTATTTACTGTTCTTCCCCTCCATAATCACTGCAGATTTATAGGATAATAAAGGAAGAGGATTTTGAACTTGTATGGCTTGCACTGTGAGATTCAGAATTCGTTGCTGTGGGAATAAAACCTTAAGCATTGTCAATGTAAAAAGTATTTTTTGGAAATGCCCTATCAGTCTGAGACTATAACAACAGCAATAATGTCCTAGGCCAAAAATCACATGCATCAGCAGTATGCTGCCCCTGACAATGCCTAAATGCCCCTTTCTTAAACAAGAGTGGAAAAAAAAAGACCTAAAAATGCCAAAATCTGCGACTTTTTCTACTCACTGTTTGGCATATTCAAGATCTTTTCTACCCTCTTTCCCACTTTCATGCTCAGCCTCACAGAATGCTTTCTACTGTGCTTTTTATAATCCCCTGAGACTTACCAAACCTTAAGGCAGCTCATAGCATTGTATGCAGCTTTGAGGTGAGTGGGAAGTCAAAATTATTACTGGTGCTGAATAATAGAAAATAAACTTCACAAGCCTCTCTGCAATTTTTAGATCATCTTTCCCTGGACAGGTAACTCTAAAAACTATTTGCCAAATATGTTTGCATCTTGATATTTCCTAATAATGAGTTCTGGAACTGTCTTCTTCCTGTAAAGAAAGAGAAAAGGATTGTCTTTCTGTGGATTGAATATGAGGCTCAGGGTCTTTCATGTGTAATTACACAGTGCCATACAAAGTCCCACATATTCACATACATATTTTTCCACTTCTGGATTGTTGTGTGATAGTTTCTACCAAGTCAAATTCATCCACCCTAGTCAGTACAATTTGAAAGTTGTCTGTGATTTAAGTCCTTGCCAAGGCATTGAGCTACATTTTCAATATGACTTTTTAAATAAGAGATTCATTATTTAAAAATAACATAATGTTTTAAAATATTCTAAAAAGTAATATTTAAAAAAGTAATATTTTTAAATATTATGCATTAGGCACAGTAATAAAGACATATATTGGTTTAAAATATAATTATATAATGTATAAGAAGCCGTGGCACATGACTCAATTCTGGTATGCTTTGTGTACCACTGCAGTAAGTAGGAGATACAATACACACAGCACAAGTACAGACAGTAAGAGACATAAAAAAGATAGCAATTATCTGCTAAGCAGTACTGTATGATTTATTTTAGGATGGCCTTAATTATTTTTCCTAGTTTATGTAGAAATTAAAGCATAAGAAAACAAAAATTTTGCGAAAGGTTCCTCTGTTAGGGTTTTGACACCCAGAAGATATTATAACATTACGAAAATCCTTACATTTGAATGCATTGACACCTGAAGTTTGGTGTTCAGTTTTTGTTTCTGTAGGAGTAAATTTCTCTAAATAGTTTAATTGCCATAGACATTCATGCGAAAGGAAAATAAACACGGAAATACAAAAGCTACTGAAGTTAAATTCAGAGAATTTTTGATGCTTTTTATCTGTAAGGGTTGCATTTGATCTTTAGTCTTCAAAACAAGTCCTTGAAAATGTAGCCAGATACAGATGCAAGGAACATTTATTGAGCAGTTTTGGGGAAGTCAGTGTCTTAATTTTTGGTTTCCTGGGTACTTTTAAATACCAAAGTTTAGCTTCTTTTTTATGACAAACTGCAATAAATATACTTTAATATGCTCCCATGCCCCCTTTTTTTCTTTTTCTTTTTTGTTTGGTTTTTTTTTTGTTTTTTGGGGTTTTTTTTTTGTTTGTTTGTTTTTTGTTTTGTTTTGTTTTTGTTTGTTTGTTTGTTTTTGGTTTAGTTTTGGTTTTGGTTTTTTGAGACAAAGAAAGAAAATAATTCACCTTTTTTCTTCTTTGGATATTGAAGCTGTAGAACTGAAATACATATTTTTCATAAGATAGTTTGGATGAAATTAATAAATTTAATTAACAAAAGGTTACTTAATAATTTAAATATCTGAGTCACAACATTCTCTAAATAATGTAAAGAGGAACTCTAGTTTGTGGAAAGATTCAGAAGATATGACAGTGCAAAAAAAAAGCAATAGGAGCAATAACAATGACTGAAAAAGGAAACACTGCATTACAATCTCGTGATGCTGGTTACTTGCATAATCAGTCTTTTGATGAATATTTATCAATGGAAAATTATAGTAAAGAATTAACATATAGAGAAGGTCCACTTACTTCCAACAAGTTGCAATAGAAATTTAATAGAAATTGTGCAGTTCTGAGAGGGAATAAGGATTTGAAGAAAGAATAAGTAATTAATCTTTCTTTGAGAATTCACATCCAATAATTTTATTTCTTAGGAGACTGGAAGAAAAATAACCTCTTAAATATCACTTTAAAAAAACCAAACAACTGTCACATGGCTTACTTCTGGATTTGAAAGACAACAATGAAAATTGAATATAAAACTCAAAGCTAGCACAGAGATTTTTAGGTTGTAAAACCTAAAACCTGTTTAACAAAAAGAGAACTTCTAAGCACATGTAGTTAAATCTGTAGATAACCTGAAGGTTATCCTCTCCAAATTAATTGGTGTAGTCACTCAAGGACCTTTATCAGTGTAGCTGCATCGTTAAAATACGAATATACGATAAAATAATTGGTTTCTTAGCCTTAAGTATCAGTTTTACAGGCAACATTCACAGCCAACAAACAAAAATAATTGAAATTACAAGACTAAGAGAAATTTACACAGAGAGTTGGAGTGGAGCAAAACCTCCTGAAATGAAAAACAAATTTAGTGCTGCAGGAGAAATAGGCAACACATAGCTATGATGCTACCTAAGTAAAAGAGTAGTACAAGCTCTTTCTGCATTGTCTCTCAACAGTGGGATGTCGAATGAGTAACCACCACAAAGGACATTCATAAGGAAAAAAAAATCTACAGTGGTACATTTAATCATTGTGGAGAAGAGCAGAGGGACTAGGGAACTTTTGCAATTTTTAACAAAGACCTAGAGAAAAGATTCTCCAAAACTTTGAATCTATGCTAGTAGTTTTAATGTATGACCTGTGGCAATTAGCTGAAATTTCTACTATACTGAATATGAGATTTTAAATTAGATATTCCCATCAAGTGAGGGATTTTTTAGGGGCAAGTGACTTTTGATCCTTGCACAGAAGTCAGGGAGAGAGGGAGAGTTTTACCATTATTAGCAGTGAAAATACAGGAAGACGACAATAAGCACCTTTGAAGAATCTAAAACCTCTGTGTTAAAAAAATTATCAAATAGAACTTTAATAGAATAATTAAAGAAAAGTTTATGCCAGAATACATAGATACTATATATATATATACACACTTCTATATGACTAATGGGTGTTTCTTTCTGAAAACTTTAGATACTGTTTTAATAGGAATTTATGTAGCATAGGGATGAATGTGCATGTTTCATCAAATATAATTTACAGCAACTTTACAGTTAGGTATCAGAACTTAGTAGTTATGTAATAGTAGATCCTCAACTGTAGTCTGGGCTGGGAAAAAAATAATGCATTATTTGTTTCTGGCTTTTTCCACTTTGATTCAATAACTTCCAGTTTGATGTCAGCATCTATTTCTCAGCTTAACTGAAATCATAGCATCATGAAACAATTTAAGAGTATTTCTTTATTCAGACAGGCATGTTCAGTGATCAGATCCAAAACATAGCCACACAGTAGCCACAGTTGTAGAAAATTAACTCTATCACAGCCAAATCCAGCACATTCAATGAGCAGGTCTGTCAGAAATGGTAAATTAATTTACTGTTTCAGTGCAATGATACTGCACTGGGATCCATGCAGAAGGCATTGTATTTATGGAGTCAATGAACTAGACCAGTCTAGGTATGCTCTATTAGGGTGGTATTTAGGGCATGAGAAGTCTGTATCTGTATATTCGCACAATTGCTAACTTAAATTATCTTTGCTAAGAGTCAGCTGCATGGAAGAGGTGTAATTCATTGGTCCTGACTGGGAGACCATTGTTCATAAGGCTGCTGATGCTGCAGCATTTAACCACAGTGATTAGTCCCTGGCCTCTGCTGTGCTGCATGTTCAGTACAACTTTTCCCTGCACAGGTCACTTGGCCACAGGAAAACCTCAGACAGCTCATTGGAAAAAAGGAGCCGTAGACAGCTCCCACTTGTTACTGGCAATTATGCCATCTGTGTGGCCTTGCATTTATATGAAAAAACAGACTAGCCATTAGGAATGGAATTTTTTCCTTTTAAGAAAATTTTATAATAGCTGGAGTCAACAAAAAGAAGGACCTTTTCTCCCTGCACCCATTCTGTACAGCATGCCTTCGGAAAACTATTAAAGATGTATCCAGTGTAGCACAAAAGTGGGATTCCCACCATCTGAAGAAATATTTACTTGGTATCTATAGTCCTCCTTATATTGTATCTTACTAAAACAGCTGGTTTATGACACCATTTGTTTTTGGAACTTTCTTATCAGGATCCAAAAAGAACCCTGCACCATCCCTCTCCCACCTCCCACCTCCTCTGCAGAACTCCTCTTCCCAATAAAAGCAAAAATAAAACCATAATATCTTTCAAGATTCTCTTTAAGAATAAGTCACATACTACATTATGATAATATGGATTCATCAAAACAGTCATAATATTGCTTGAAAGTATTCTGCAAGACACCTTTCTCTTTCTAGTCATAGGTGATAAAGGTTAGGAACCATTTCTTTGCTCCTGAAAAAAGTCTTTTCATGTACCTGTGGCCAAAAACCAGGAAAAAAAATCTCTCCTACTGTTTCATTAGGTTAAATACCTAACATTAGTTTATTGCAACACTGCCTGCACAGGGAATTGCTGCATCTAAAATGCACACCCAGCAACCTAATAAACCAGGTTATGTTCATTAACCTAATGCATATTCATTACATTTCCTGAATACAAACATATATGGCAATGTTTTCTAGGGAGTTTTTTGGATATGAGTAGGGAACTTTTGAGGATTTCCAGTTATAATTTGGGGAACATTCCTATTCCTCAAATTTTTCTTTTATGGCACAGGATATTCTAATGAATCTTTTCTCCTTGACAATATCCCAAATATGTCGCCAGGTTATTGAATACTTATCATCTTTGGTCTGGCACAACTTTTTTATTCTTAAAACTTATATGTGCTTGGGCACATTTAACACTGGTATAGGTAAACACGAAAGTACTTGCTGGCAGAGATGTAGGGAGTTAACAGAAAATTACAATAATCTCTGGTATTTGCACTAAGCACTTTATAGTACAAAACTAAGCATTAATCACAGACAGAGGGATAAAACACTATTGTGCTGAATTTAGAAGAACTTTCCAATGTCTTCTCCCAGGGCTGCATGGATAACTTACTTTTAAAAGAAATATTACTTATTTGTTAGCATGCCTTTCCTGTTATCATCCAGTCACTTTAAAAAAAAAATCTGTCACTATGAACATCTGGACTTTAAAAATAAAATTCTTCAAATGATGTCCCATTTAACTATCTTTTATTTGAGATTCATCTATACACCTTTTAAAAGCAGCAAACATTAAGTATATTTATCCTCAGCTTCTGTTGGGGGGCATGTTCTACAGAAAATTTGTTGAGAGGTTGACATTACTGGTTACCTTATGAGGCTGATTTGAGATCTACATAATCTCTGGAATGCATATCTGTTGCACCATGCAATGTTCTAACTGCAGTTACAGAAAGGATTTATCCTGCCTGAAGCAGGGTTCTATGAGCAAAGGATAGGATATTAAAACATGTCCTTAATATATGCTGTTGCAAGGGCTTGCCATAGTTTTTTGACTGAGCAGGACTTGAAAATAATGTTCCCAAAGTCATGATGGAGATTTTTTTGCACAAATCATTCACTATTGGAAAATGTTTTTTTTATGTAGCAGAGAAAATAGCAAATGGAAATGTCATATTTAAATACATTGATAAATTGTGAACACTCTGAATCCTTCCATTTATTTTTCTCATGGCCAGCATGCTTTGATTAAACTGTGTACCACAAAGAATGAAGTTAAATAATATATGCCTGGAATTTGAAGCAAGAAATTTAAACACTACAGAATAGCAATGACTACTGTTTTTTTCCCCCAGAATCTGTTTCACATGCTTGCCACATAAAATCCTTAAGACTTCTGAGGTTCTTTATTGACTCTTCAGTATCATCTGCTTAACAATCCATCCAATCTCTCCTATATAGACTTCCAAGAATTCAACACACTTTAAAAAAAAAGATCAATAAAAAAGTACTATGCTGTCTTTTAAGTACATATCCATAACACAGTCTGAAATTATTTCCATGCAAAAAAGAGAAAAATAGCTGAAGGTACCAAATATCTTAATTCCTGCACACAGAAATATTTTGTGTGTGCAAAGAATTTAGCTCTACCTCAGCTGGTCCAATAAGCACATCGTTATGGTAATCCAAGATATCAGTACAGTCCTATTGTTTAGGGTTCCTGAAGGTTCTAAACCAGCTCAAAATCAGTTTAAAAATATGTGATTAATAAAGCTTCTTGTGATGGCAGACTCAGAACTGTCTACACTTAGACAGTGTGTCTGAAATTGTGAATATATTTGAATACTTCAATAAGCATTAAATCTGAAAACTATGTAAGTAATCTTATCAGAAAACTTCACATGAATAACATTGCTCTGAGGTCTGCTGCTAGTCAGAATTGTTTCCTGACTTTCTAGGGTGTTTTGTTTTCTTGTTTGTTTTGACACTTAATAACTTTTGAGCTTGTTTTTAGATTAAAAGAATAACAAGAACTAAAATGCAATATAAAATTGTTTACACAAGAACACACAACAAGTTACTAACCTAAGCAAAATTATCGGCAACAAAAAAAAAAATCAATTAAAATTTACCTTGGATTTGTAGCTGATTGGTAATGAACAATTTAGCTTCATAACTACAATGTACAAATAATCTATTTGATTTACTATTCAATTTAAATGATGCAGCTAGGCATAAAATCTTGTTTGGAATATTGATGTTAGAATGAGTTAAGTGTAAGGTGAGAAAAAAAGACTGACAAAATTTCTTCCTGTTTCTAAAAACATTGTTAGTCTTTGACAGCACTTCTAGATTTGCAAAACCAAATCAAAAATATGCATACACATCATTTCAGTATGTTTGCACAATATAATAAATTGCTATGGTACACCTCTGGAGATAACAAAAACAGCAAACTGACAAAACAGAGACTACAAGATTAACATTATACATAAAAATTCTTCATCTGGAAAGCTGTAAAAGAGCCTGAGTAACTCCTTAAACCCAGTTATACCATTTCAATAGTATCCACAATTAGGAAATACTGACCAATAATTCAATAACACAGAAGAGAAAATTATTATTAATGTAAACCAAATTGATTTTGTTGTCAGATTCGTATTTGACAACCATAAATATAAGAAATGGAGATTCTTTGAGAGATGAAAAAAATGCACTTTCATATGTATGAGGTTTTGGAATTTAAGCCTACTGACTTTTTAAAATCAGGTAATGTACTTTTATATCTAGGTGTTGTTGCAACTGAAATTATGAAACCACAGTTCATTGAGTTTAGAAGATAAACCTGAATAAAAAAAACCCTGATGATTCTCAAAAGCAGAATGAGTAAATAAGTTAGTCTGTTTGATTCTATGTAATCCCATAAGTGGTGTTACTTATCCTTTGGGAAGTAGAGTTTCCACCACAAAATTCAGTAATAGAAATAACATTTAGAGGGGCCTACAGCATGTTGGCATTTCTTCCAGAAAAAAACTCTGTATAAAATATCTCTAGCTATAAAGATACTCTGCTTTTGAGAATAGGTGCATGCATACATCTCCATGTCCACAACGCTTTTGATAGGACTACCTTCCCCCACATGAAAAATTACATTACTCAGAAAATTTGTAAGTATTTTAAGACTTCCTCTGGAGTGAGTGGTTAGGCATGAGACATTGTGGTTTGGAAACACATTCTCCCTGATGATTTTTCAGGCTAACAAGATAAATAACATACTCTGTGCAATTATTGCAGGTACTTTTTTTCCTTCTTTTGCATGATGAGAAACTAAATATCTGGACTAAATCAGGAGACATTCATTAACTTGCACAATAAGCTAAAATAACTACTTAAAGCATTCACCTCCACTGTCATCAGAATGAACCATTATCACTGTTATCAGAGTGAACTTAATTTCAAGAGCAAAGATGCGTATAATGAAGGATTTCCTTCTTTTAGAAATGATCATTAGTAATAATGTAGAAAGCTTCATCTCATTTAGCATTCTTCTATTTATAATTGTGCCTGTGTATATCTTTTGAGCTATGAAACAATTAGTTTCCATTGTGTCAGTTGTAATGATTCAAAACTGTTGAGTTCTTGACTCAGTCAGCGATGCATCACACATTCAAATTTTTGTGAACAAAGTTGTGCTCAAATAGATAAGGTAATCCAAGCCCAAGATACCTGTGCCATAATTCCCAGAATTCTAAAACCATAGTTATGAATATTTCCATGTTTGTATGTTTTTACCAGTTAAGTAAGTGATAGGGGAATTATTAAAAAAGTGTGAACTAATTGCCCCAAACTAACCTATCTGAGATAGTGAAATTTAGCAGTCTGAATAATAAAGCTTTTTAACTGAGGAAGATAAATTTCCTAAATTATTTGCACATGGAAATACATTAAAAAAAAAAAACAGTACTTTAGTAATTTATCCAATTTCAACAAGATAAATGCGGTCTATATCGTACAGTGACACATTGCCTCAGAAGAGCCTGTTGACTTTAATTCTTTGAATGACATAAGCTAATTGGTCTGATGAGGAAAGCAGATGCCTGGAATCATAGTTCAAATTCCACCACAGTCAGTATATTTGCTTTGAAAATTCTATTTCTCTAACAGTGAAACTGTTTGATACTGGAGTGCTATTGTGTCCCTCTTTCAAAATCTGTTGACTTTTGTTCATGAGAAGCTATGAATCAGAAGTAAGAGGGGTTCTAACAAAAATGGGAAAATGTTGTTTTTGATATCCTTATGATTTCAGCATGAAACTTCTTAAAACATCTTAAGGGAAGAAAAAGAGATCTTATACATTAAGTTCATGTGTCAAGGTGCACGATAATGATGTCCATGGGTGTTGACATGTGTGTTATTTTCAACACACTGAAATTTACATATCTATTCCAGACATATATTGAGCTAAAATGGATTGATTTTTTTCTAAGAATATATTTTACAGGCAGAGTGTTATATTTTGTTGTAACTAAGCAGACTCTTTTTCTTACAAAACATAGATGAAACATATTAAAGAAACAAATTTTTCTGTGTCTTTAAGGGAAGCATCTGATTCTTCAATTTAGCAATTTTTGAACTCGATGACTTTAACATGAATGAATGCAGACTGGAGGAGGAGTGGCTGGAAAGTGGTCCAGTGAAAAAGGACCTAGAGGTATTGGTTGACAGCTGGCTGAACATGAGCCAGCTTGTGCCCAGGTTGCCAAGAAGGTCAACAGCATCCTGGACTGTGTCAGAAACAGTGTGGCCAGCAGGACCAGGAAAGTGATTCTTCCCCTGTATTCAGCACTGGTGACACCACACCTCAGATCCTGTGTCCAGTTCTGAGCCCCTCACCACAGGAAAGACATTGAAATTCTGGAGTGGATCCAGAGAAGGGCAACAGAACTGGTGAAGGATGTGGAGCACATGTCCTATGAGGAGCAGCTGACAGAGCTGGGATTGCTTAGCCTGGAGGAAGGGAGGCTCAGGGGAGACCTCACTCTACAAATACCTGAAAGGAGGTTGTAGCCAGATGGGGGTTGGTTTTTTCTCACAGAGAACAAGTCACAGGAAGACAGAACATAGTCTTAGCTGCACCAAGGGAGTTCTAGGTTGGATATTAGGAATAAATTTTCTTAACAGACAGGGTGATTAGACATTGGAATGGGCTTTCCAGGATGGTGGTGGAGCCACCATCCCTGAAGGTATTTAAGGGAAGACTGAACATAGCAGTTAGTGCCATGGTCTAGTTGAAATAATGGTGATTGGTCATAGGCTATTCTTGGAGGTCTTTTCCAACCTAGTAGATCCTGTGATTTTGTAAATAGAGAATGGTGCAAGAAACTTACTTATGCAGATATTGCTGTAGAAAAGATCACTAAAACCAAGTCTGAAAAGCAGAAGCTTAAAAGGTGAAAAATATTTTAAAATAAAATATATTTTCTCAACTACAATAGTACAAACCCTAGAAGACAACTATAAAGAGAGACTAGGAGATACAATTTAATTTGTCTCAAATACAATAGTGTGG
>PYHW01010703.1:1224561-1235848 GCA_013186435.1 Turdus rufiventris
GGGATTTTCACTATCCATTTCTTGAAAGAAAAAGCTCTCGCCTTTTCCTTTTTCTTGCAATACTGTCCCTTTAAACCAGGACACTTATATAGATTTATATATAAGTAAGAAGGAAGTAAAATTTTAAATATCTAGAATTAAACTTCTTCACCTTTCTGTCTCTCCAACTAGTGTTGATTTTAATGGGATTTTTAGACAGTCAAGGTGCCTCATAATGAGGAAATGTACATTGAAGTGCTTAAAAATTTACTTTAAAACCTACTGCTATATTTCCATTTATGCCTAAACTGGAACTACAGAGGACCTAGTGCCTGAAAAAGTTTCAGAACAAAACTTTCAAAATCATTTAAGAGATATGTTAACCTTATTTTTATCTTCAAACCCATTAACTATGTTTATTTTTCATACCTCTAAATCTGTTTTATATACATTCAACAGGGTTATCTATGGTTCAGTCTATTCCAGGATCAATAATAAAGTGCTGAAATTCAGTTTTCATCTACATGGACAGAAATATAATTCTTAATCTTAAAATAATACAATTAATGATTATCTTGAGAACAAGAAAATTTTATGCTATGTCAGATTAAAATTGATCTACGTATGTAAAGACACATGATGTACCAAAATTTAAGTAAGCAAAAGGAAAAGAAGTTCGAACACAAACTGAATGGACTGGAGGGTAGTGAATACAAGAGCTTCAATTTTTTAATTCCTGGTTTTGACTTATCTACCTGGAAGACATACAAAAGATCAGAATGGTTGGCTTTGTAACACACTTCCCTACATTTAGAGTATAGAAAATATCCCTAAGCATCACAATAAAGGCAAAAAAAAAAAAAAAAAAGCTTTGTTACAGAACTTAAAGTTTATGAGTTTATCTGTAAAAGGTCTGCAAAGAATTTTGTGAATTATTCTGAATACTGGCGGAATATATGCCTGCCTCTAAATTTTGAAAGTTTTCTATTTAAATTACCTTTCATTCTGGTAGTATTACACCAGCTGGTAAAAAAAAGATAGCAGATTACTAAACCTGTCCTCACAGATTTAAACTTAAATCAATGACACCATACCACATCTGGATGCAGATGTGTGAGATGTTTTAACTTTTGAGTGTTTGAAAAAAACACGTACCTGTCAGTATCTCTGGAGGAATACACCAGTGTCTTACAGCTTTTGTAAACTCAGCAAGCACAAATACGACAAGAAAGAAAAGATGCTTGATAATGGCATGAATCCATAGTAAAAATCACAGTGACCTGTGCTGAACCACAGTGTTAAAAATATTTATGCCCTTTGTTGTATGTCCTTTCCTTTTTACAGACTTTGAATCATATATTCAAACCAAATACCAAAGAATGTGTGTGCCATACAAATACCTATATGTATCATTTAATAAGGAATTTAATCACTTAAATAAAAATTAAGATTTTTTTCTGACCTAAAATATTTTTTTTATTTCAATATGTCTTATTCAAGTGAAGTCAAATCAAAAGAAGAAGTATAATGAGCAGCAGAGATCCCTCTCTAAAGAGGGGAAAAAACATTATGAGAATGTCAATCATGATGCAATGGAGAAGAAAGAAGACAAGTCTGTTTCAGCTCCAATCAGTCTGGCAAAGGAGTTTCACATCTCAGCACCTTGACCTCCATACTGAACATTATCAAGGACTACAGACATCAATACTAACCATATGTCAGCAGTAACTCACAGCTAAATTGCTATTTTTAATTTTTTTTTTTTTAAGAATTGACAGCTTTGTATTTCCAGTGATAGTGAATCATACTACATAAAAATCAAATACCATGAAATGTGTCATTAATGAATGGAATTAGTAAAGCATCACTTTAAAGCAAAGACAGGCCTATGTTACCAGTTTTCTAAACACTCTTCATCACACCGACATCTAAATATGTAGATATAGATAAATGTTGATATAGACCTAGATGATATACAGATAAAGAGATGCAAACTTAACTGCAACACAATTACTTGTGCCACTCAAGTGCTGAAATAGATTATTAAAAATTTGATCCATGAATCTAAATATTGATGACTCAGGATAAAAAGACATCTTTTCATCTGAGATAATATTGCTACATAGTTTTCTGATTAATGTTTAGAAGACTCTTCTGTCAAATACACAAGCATATTGAATTTTGAAACAAAATAATTACTATACAGACAGTTTTGCTGCAACATTCTCCAAGAAAAATAATTAGAACATTCCCCAGGCTGTTCAAAATATAAATTCTCCATAAACAGGCACATTAAAAGACAATAACCAGACACAATCTTCACTTCTATTCTTACTAAGAGTAAAATTTTTCCTCTGAATGACTGCTAACAAAGAGCATTAGCTGAGGATGTAACAACATTCACTGAGTGTGCAGATGGCATCAAGTGACACAGAACTGTTGATACTTTCTGCTGCAGCTGCAAACCAGGGGGACCTGGACAAAATGGGGAAGGGATGGGCTACCAGAAACCTCATGAAATTAATCAAGAACAAATTCCAGTTCTTGCTCTGGTTGTGGCATGGTCTGGGACCACACCACCTGGGGGACAGCTTGACAAAAAGGGCTCTAAGATATGCTGCTTGATTGCAGGTTGGGCATGAGTGTGTGGCCTGGAAGCAAAAAGGGCTTGAGTAGCATGGTCAGGAGGTGCAGAGGAATGATTATTCCCTTCTCCTCGTTGGTCATTAGGCTGTCAGTTTGGTGACCCTCTACTCAGTAAAGATATTGGTTAACTGGAGTATGTTCAGCCACTAAGCTGGTGGCAGAGCGCAGCTGGTTCAACCTGCAGAAAAGCTGAATTTGAGGGAACCCAACAGTAAGACACCTTGCAGAAGGCAAAACGGAGTAACTTCATCACAGTGGCAGGAAGATAAGATATAGCGACCATAAGTTTAAACAACAGACATCTTCCCTGCATATAGGAGAAGCATTTTTTCCTTGTGAAGGCAGTCAGGAACTAGAACAGGCGGCTTTGGAAAGGTGGTGCAGTCTCCATCCTTGGGAGTTTTTGAGACCTGATTGAACAAAACCCTGGGAAACCGGGCCTGATTCACAACTGACCTGCCTTGAGCAAGAGGTAGGAGTAGAGTCTTCCTGAGGTTCCTTCTAAGTTTAATGATCATGGAAGGTCATGTTTCTGTGCGTGACAGCTGTGTAGAAAACTGCAGAGAGGCTGAAGGCTGATTCTGTGATTAAAGAAAAAGAAAAAAAAAAATCCAGAGAAACTGAAACCCAAATTACTTATAGGACTTTGATGAAATTTATTTTAATTCCATTCTATTAGAAGTGAGATTAGATCGATGCCAATTACTATAGTAATAATGAGACCTCGTATCCTCTATCTAAAAAAAATCATTATGAATTTATAATAGGAACAATTCTTTCTATCAATTATATAATTGTCTTCAGCAATAAAATGCAGACAAGTGCTCTCTTAATTTGAAGTCCTTTATTTTGTAAACTTCTGGAATGGCTCCTGCTGACTTTTGACAACAGCAAATTAAATGTTATGAGTTTTCCAACAATTCTATTTAAAAGGGCTCATTGTTAGATGTTATCTTTTATTGTTCTACAGTGTTTTCTTGGTGTAAGGAGAGGTAAAAGTGAGACATGGTTTTCTCATTTTGTTTTATAATTCTCAGCATAAAAGCCAATTAACACTCTAAAAAGAAACTGCAGGTATATGTTTGTAAATACATATTTACGTATAATGTATCTAAAAATGCATCCTTATAGAAAATCACAGCAGTCAGGTGTTCTTAATAATTTTCATGGTTCTGTCTAGAAATGTGTGTGTAAATACAAACATAGAGACATAAACAGACTCATATCTCCACTAAATATAATTATGGAACACAATACCACCAATTTAATGCAAATTAATTAGTATTTCATGCTGTATTTCACACACCCTGTATTTCACAGCAGTAATATGAACATTTTTTGTTGCTTATCTCACAAATTCAATTCCTTTCCTTTTTTCATGTGCCCATGATGCAATGATTATGAAAAATTATTAATATTTAATAAAACTCTGATAGGATTAATCCTAATTATTCTTCATTCATTAACTGTGAGTTTAAATAAATCGTAGAGAATTTACAGAAGAATCTACAGGTAAATATCTATTATCGTTTCGATAAAATTCAATAATTTTAAAATCCAGATTAAAGTTTAGTAAAAAAAGTGGTATTTGGGTTTTATTAGCCCTATTAATATTAATTACATAGTATTAATATACAGTTACTGATAATAATTACAGCAGAATTGCAATATCTCTTTAATTTGTTAATTATCTGCCTTTTAGTATAGTTCATCTAAAGTGTTGCAAATATTTACTAAACCCCATTATGAAACACTTATTCAAAACACACAACAGCAACCTGTTTGTTTCTCAAAGGAAAATGGAGAGCTGGCATAATATTGTCTCCATAAATGTCAAGTAGGGGAAAGAAATATAAAAGGGAGTTTAAATGTTATGCATTATACAACATTTGTCAAAAAGGTTTACCATATCCCATATGCTAGTAAATTAAGCATAAAATTAACTTATAAATACTTTTTGCAAATATGCAACAAAAATTAAAACTGAAATAATTGTGTATCTAAGAATTGCTTTGAAAACTCAGAATTTAATAATTTACTAAGTAATTACTAATGAATTATTATTAAAGTTTAATATTTATTTCACCTTTATCAATTGAAATAATAATTTTGATTGATTGAACAGCTGATATCACTACAGGTGTAACAAGCGTCTTTCCATTTATTGAATCCTTGCAGTACATGAACTGTCCACTAATAATTTCCTTTTATTCTGAAACCAGTCCCTGGTTTCTCTGAAGTTCCAGTTTGAGACACTATTTGCAGCAAAGGAAAAATCTCAGAGAGATACTTATAGCTACCTGACTTTAATTATATCCAACTTGTAACCAATATTTATTAAAATTCAGTCTTTCTATACTTCTCTGACATTCTGATATTTAAGAAATAGAAGTAACAATAGGATAATTTATAGTGGATTGAACTATGAATAGAATTTCCAAGTAATTCCATCACTGAGTTTGAAAATAACAAAATATATATATATTTCTCTTTTTTAATTGATCTAATTGAATTAAACTAAATCTTTAGCATATTTTTTTAGCAATATTCTCAATATTTGCATTGGCATTAAGATATGCAATTGGTATCTGCAGTGAATCTTTAAAAAATGTTTATAAATAGATTTCAGAAAACTCTACCTGGGCATAATTTTTAGTTTCAGAATTGTGCAGCTTTGTAGTAGCTGTGAATGTCAAGTATGACAGCTGCCACAGAACTTCCAGATCATACAGGCACAAAATATGCCATAATCAGGTTTGAAGGCCCAGTTTAAGTTTGAGAAAGTAGAATATTTCTTATGGCTTTGTGGCATAGTTTAGAAAGTTCATAAGATTTACTACTAACTAAATTGGGCTGAAATTCAGGTCACTTGAAGAAATAAAGGCTTTCTTAACCCCTATTTTCAAATTTTATAAATACAAATAATTTCAATCTATGAAATTATAAGGATTATTTGGAAAAGATTATAAATAGCTAGTCATTTTACCCTATGGTAAATTATTATTAGTTTAGAGTTCTTTCAGAAGACATTAAAAAAAAAAAAAAATAAAAAAAACCCAACAAAAAACTACTAGTAATCTTCACCTCAGCCTGTCCACAGAATGTCATGATTGCAAAGGAGAGTAATTGATCTATGCTGTGTATGAGACAAAGGGTGTAGTCTCCCATTAAATTCTCATATTTTGCTGGTGCTTTGGAAATTTAGAAAATCTCCTCCAGTAAAAAGACCCCAAATCATACCTGTCTTGAGCAATTCAGCAACATTTGGCAAATATTTGAATATCAGGTGATTACATTGTTTTCACTGAAATAAAAATGTATCTTCTTCCAAAGTCTACTGAAGGTTATCTGTTTAGAAGAGAAAAAAGAAGAGCCTGTAGATTGTAGTTGCAGAATTTGCCTTCAAAACTAATCAAAGCAGGAATCTGAAGCACATTGATGATTACAATGAGAAAATGGGTCCTTAGGATTGCCCAAGATTTAAAACCTGATATAAATAGCTAACTATGAATTTAACTCGAATATCTGAGCAGAACAAATTTCTCAGAATGACACAGACACATCTAGAAGGCACATCTATCTTTCTGTCTGCTTTTATGGACTCCTCAATATTTCCCATTCTATATTGACTTCTTACAGATGGAAATGTAAAAGATTTCAATCAAGCATAGAAAGAACAATATTACAATAAATATAATAAATAACATAAAACAAATCTAAAAGCACAAAATGTAGATTAATTTTTAAAAAATTAAAAAGGAAATACTATTTTCAAAGGAGTCCATGTTTGCCCTTCTATCCATACTCCTAATCTGTTCAAGAAAGGATAATTCACCTAAACTAATTTTCTTATTTAACTGTTCAGTTCAATTACTCTTTCTGACTGTGTTTTTAGTGTAGACTCATTGAAGAATTTCCTAAGAGAAAAAAAATGCAAATTAAGATACTGATCTGTAGTTCAGTATAGTTCAGTTCACTATGGTGAACTATAGTTCACCAACAAAAGTAAAAAACACAAACATCCAAACAAACCAAGAAAAACAAAAAACAAACAAACCAAAAACACACACACAAAAAAAAATTATGCTATTTAAAAGCAAAGGCATTTTTCCCTTTGCCACTACATTTTCTGGGGCTAGCACAGCAGTTAATCTTGAGGAAATTGAATAGATAGCAGCATACATATGAGGGCACAGCCATCAGGATGGATACCATGTTTCACTTTTTATGTGACTTACTCTGGTTGTGCAGAAGCGTATCTCATTACTTAACAGTTGTATCTGGGTAGCAACTACTCATCAGTAAACTTACAAAAGAATGCAACAAAATTTGATTCAGAATATTTAAAATACGTACATGCATACAAGTTGACCCTCTGGATAATTCTGAATTGGCTTTAAGCTTCAATATTTTCAATATTAACATTGAATTAACAGATAGGATTTATTCCAAGAAAATTAATTCCATTATTATCTAATTACATAAATGTAGCAACAGTCCCATATTGCCTCCAGTATATTTATATAGTAGGAGATGTAGCAGAGTTACACATCAAGACTTTCTAGAGTTTGAGGAAAAACACAATTCTTATTTCGAAACAGAAATAAAAATTGAACTACGATTAAATTAGAAAATAATATAATAGAATATTATGCTTACAAATTTCAAACAAAACATCTTTCCACTTAATGGAATGAATGCACCACACAATCAATCTTGGACTTATTTCTAAAAAGTTATGATCAAAGATTATGCAGAAAAAAATAAGGGCCAGATCTTCTCTGGATAAAATACACAAATATAAACTAACATTAATAACTTGCTTTGTGACTCTTACTGATTTATGTTAAGCAGGTTATTCCTGCTGAAGGCCCAAAAAAACATCTGGTCCATCTGATTTAAAACAACTACACTAATCAGCATAAATAGAATATTAAATAATGCATTCTTGAAAGCAAAGGAGTGTATCTAAATCTCTGTTATAAAGGAAGAGCAGAATGTCCCTTGCATAGGTTTCTTCTAACTGTAATAAGGAAGCAATGGGTCACGCCACCTGTGAGGCATCCTTTGTGTAATGTGTGAATCCAGAAATAAGAAAAATCCTGAGGTGCCTGAAAGGGAGCCTTCATATTTTCTGATATTTCAAAATAATGTAATCACATAGAACACACTACAACAAACTAAAATAATACATAGGATTTATTAATAGTTTCAGAGCAACCTCAAGCTCTCCATGAAAGCACTGTTGTACCTGGAGTTGCTTCCACTTCAAAGAGAATATCAGAAGACCTGCAATTAGCTGGGAAATTATTTTCAGAAAAAAGGAATTTTAAATGGCCCTACTCATTTTTTAAGAGTTAAAATAAAGTGTATGATTGAATTGTTATGTTTTAAATGTAATTTTATCAGTTATTTTGTGATTGAATTCTGTCCATTTAGACACCAAATTACTAGAGCTAGAAATAGGATATCTGCAAAAGATACAGAAGAAGGGTAATAAAAATACCCTTATAATTATTCATATAAATATTTGTTTTTATTCAGACATGTTACAACATTGTACTGTACTCTCTCTTGGTAACTGCATTTTAGGATATCCATTTTACATTTACCATATATAACGTTGCAAATACCAAGAAAGTTGTCTTTGCTATTTTGCCATTTTATTCAGAAAACACATGTCCATTCTAGAAGAGGTCAGTCTTTTAAAAACACCATTTCTCTCCTTGGAATTTTTTCTTTAGGTCCTTTTATGCCATATTGCATGTTTACAGCTCATTTCAACATAATATTTGAAAAGCACTAGTCAAGTCCATGTCTGTCCTCAGAATAACTCAAATTACTTGAAGGTAAGGGGCACAGAAAATATTTCTCTAGGGAAATTAGTATTTTGAAAGACATCATCACACTTTGTTTTCCTCTCTAGTATTAACAATTGCTGGTCACTTGTAAATATACACATGCCTAATTCTTGAACTATCACTGAAGATTATTGATAAACATCTGAAAAGTTAGCAATCACCTTTTTTGTCTCCATGAAATTTTAATTCCACGAGAACAAGACAATTTGCCCTAAAATCCAGAAAACTCATTTCAGTAAAGAATGTATTATTCCTTTTCTGGCTTAGTTTATGTAGTGGTACTTCAGTTCACAGTACCTTGGATGACTTGTAGTCAGCCATACCGTTGTGGGGAGAGTTTTATTCTTAATTTGCCTTTTGAGCAAACTACTTTAGTAGCAGCTCAGAAATGAACCCAACAGATATCTACTTGTTATTTATGCAAAGTGGAGCCAAAGAAAATGCTGTGAGAACTGTTTTACATCAGAGTTGATAGCTCCCTAATGAGACCAGACAAGAAATAAAGCTCATTAACTGAATCAGGAACAATCAGGGTTTGCATTTCTGGGTGGTGTACTAGCATTACAAGGAGAAATGCTCTATCTCTTACATTAGCCAGGTACTCCATTTTATAAACTGGGAACAGCAATTTTCTTGAGTCTGTTACAAACAGACTTGTTTTCCAGAAACTTGTATTTTTCAACTAACTTAAATCTTCAGCTTTAACATGCCTTGTGGCATTATTTTTAGCTCAAAGCTAGCACTGAAAACTTACTGAGTGCCTAATAGACTCCTAAAATACACCGCAGATGAGCTAAAACTCACATTTTTTTAATAGTGCCAGACAATCATTCAGGCATAACAACAACTATTTTCAATGCTGAGCCCTTTCTCTTAGCTTAGCTTAATAGATGCTGAGAAAAAGTAGGAATGTAGTCCATGGGATCATCTATCCTTAAGATTAGTTTTGCTCAGTATCAAATAGGAAAAGCTTATGGGCATGTTCAATAATTCCTTACAGGAATTAAGACTACATAATTGTTGCCATAACCCTATTTTCTCCTGATTGTCTTGTCTTCAATAATCTAGCTAAAAATGTAATGTTGCAATACTTTACCATAGGGTAAAAAACTTAGTCACCCTATAAGATGTACAGGAATTCGGAATAGTGAGTGTAATATATGATTAACAATCTATTACACCAATGCAAGCTACTGCAATTATTTTTTCCCTGAAAAGAGTTTAAAGCAAAACAATTATTATTATCTTTTGCTAGTTTTAGCTAGAACTTTGATTTTTCTGATTTTGTTACTTGGTGCTTGAGCAACTTTCATACTATATTTTCTTGCCTACTTACTCCTTGTAAAAATCCTTCTTTTTTTTGCATTTTAAATCATCAGGAAACTATTTGCTGGTACTTCCTTCATCTTCATCAAAACTTGGCAGGGTATTCTGCCTAGCAATGCCCTGAATGAACTCAAGTCTGTTCTCCACAATTCTAGAGTCCTTATTTTCCAGATTACCTTCTCAGTCATTGTGTTGATCTTGAAATTGTTGTATCTCAGCCATTTGTGGCCACATTTTTAGTAATTTCATTCCTATTTCTGAGCAGAGTCAAGTAGACCATTTTCTCTGGTCAACCTCTGTAGCATGCACATTAAGGAATCATCAACAATGGCGTCTAGAGCACCATAGCCTCATTGGAGTTAGCTTCACAGGAAAAGTTTGTCCTCACAAAATATCCCATGAAAATTAGTTCCTTTGAGCGTAAGCCTTTTGCTACTTATTTCTAGAAAGCCTCATGTACTATCTCCTCCTACCTCCTCCTGCTCAGATGATCTGCTATGATCCCAAGTGGTTTTTCCCCTTCTGATTATGATTTGGAGAGGTTCAAGATACTGCGTCTCTGACTTTGTATTAAATTCTGCAGAGTGAAGGAGTGTTGAGATCCATTCTCTTTGTCTTTTCTGTTGTACTGCTTGTGGCTGTGATGAAGTTAATTTTCTTCCCAGTAGCTAGTATGGGGCTGTGTTTTGGGTTTGTGCAGAAAACTGCTGAAAACGCAGGGATGTTTTTGTTATTGCTGATCCATGCTGACAGAGTGAAGGCTTTTTTGTTCCACACCACTTCAGTATAAGGAGGAGGCTGGGGGTGCTCAGGATTTGGAAAGGGACACATCCAGGACAGCTGACCTGAGGGATATCCCATACAGTACGGGCTCGTGCTCAGCCTATAAAGCTGGGAAGAGGAGGAGGACATGGGGGATGTTTGCAGAGATGGTGTTTGTCTTCAAAAATGTCTTTTAACACACTACAGAGCACTGTTTTCCAAAAGTAACTGAGCATCTTCCTGACAATGTGAAGTAGTGAATGAATTTCTTGTTTTGCCTTGCTTGTACACATGGCTTTTACCTATTTACCTATTAAACTGACTTTATCACAAACCACAAATTCACTCCTTTTTATTATTTTTATTTTCTCCCCAATCCTACCAGAGGAGTGTGAGCAAGTGGCCATATGGGACTTAGTTCTTGGGTGGGTTGAACCAAACACCTATTTAAATATCCCTGCCTCAAATACTTGCGTTGTCCACCAAGTCTTCATGACATCATGGAGACCTGAACCATTATATTAAAAGCTGAGATTCTCTGCCCTAATGCAGCTGCAATAATGTGTTACCTCCCACCAAAGGATTAGTTTTTGTCCCAACACATTATATAATAAAAAACCTCCAAATTTCTTGGGACAATGTCTCCCTGGTACATCTAGGAACATGATTTCATAGCTACGTTATGAAAATATAAATATAAATATAAATATAAA
>PYHW01010703.1:1245520-1268866 GCA_013186435.1 Turdus rufiventris
TAATTCTGAAATGAAACCATTTTTTAATTTTTTTAAATATCCCCATGGATTGGGCACAACATGAAATGTGACATATGATCCATATGCAATGATATGTAGGAGGGACAACAACTGAACTGCTGGTGACTGTGGTAGCTCAAAACTGGAAAAGACTGATAACAGCTTTACATATGGTGAGAAACTACTGAAAAAATTATATTCAGGTCTGACACATTTACCACTTGCAGGTTTTTCTTTGCATTTCTTCTGAAAAGGAAAGAAATATATGAAATCCATTATGTTAAGTCTCAACACTGACTGCAGACTGCAAAGACATTTGTGACACAGAACAGCAACCTGCAGCATATACAATTATGTGGTGTGAGTCTGCACAAGAACTACAGCTCTCAGCTGTTATCTGCTCATGATAAATGATGTAATCCATTACCTGTAGGAAAATAATTCTGATTTGTAAGAGAATCCAAAATGTACTTTTCTGCTTTAGGTATGCATAAATTAGCTGGGCATACTTGGGAAGCTACTACTTCTTCTTGACTCCCTGAAGAAAAAAAAAACCAAACCCCACAAAGTTACATATAGGTCTCCTCTATAAGGCAAGCTCTAAAAGGGTCTTGAAAATACTCTTCTATTCCCTTCACCCTTAAAAAAAAAATCCCCAAACAAATAGGCTTCTTATTTGTTAAAACTGAGTTTTTCATATTAGAAGTTGAGGGATCTTGCAATTAACCTGAAAACTGCCGAAGGGGGTTGTATATGGAAATTAGTAGATTGGAAACTACCACAATGAGTACTGTTTTTCAGATTAGACATATAACATTTTTGTCTGTGTTGTGATGTTGGTTGGGCGCCAGATGCATAATAAAGCCACTCTACAGTTCTCATCAGCTGGACAGGAGAGAGCAAATATAAAGAAACTCTCACAGGTTGAGATAAGGAGAGGAAGAGACACTCAAAAAGTGTCTTCAAGTGTAAAACACTTGGGGAAATTTCTAGAATTTGTTGCCAATCATATCAGAGTAAGATAATGAGAAGTAAACCCAAATATTAGTAATACCTTTCTCCCACTCCTCTCTGCTTCCCATCTTAAATTTATACCTGATTCTCTACCTACTTCCCCTCAATGGTGCCCCGGGATGGGAATGGGGTTTACAATCGGATCATCACACATGGTTTCTGCCACTTCCCACTCAGGAGGAGGACTCTCCCATCCTCAGCCCAAAGTCCCTCCCACAGAAACAGTCTTCCATTAATTGCTTCTGTCTGAATCCTTCCCATAGGCTGTAGTTCTTCATGAACTGCTGCAGCGTGGGTCTCTTCAATGGGGTGCAGTCCTTCAGTGCTCCAGTGTAGGTCCCCCAAGGAGTCACAGGTCCTGTCAGCAAACCTGCTCCAGTGTGGGCTCCTTTTGATCCATCAGGCCATAGGTGCAGACTGCACACCCTGCCCACATGAAATGGAGTGACATACAGTGTTCCTGCCCTGTTCACCATGCTCCCTGGAGCTGTTTACACCTCCCACACTGATCCCGGGGCACCCACTCGTCACCTGATCAACTCTCGAGAGCTTCCAGATCCAGGCAGGGCTCCAGGGTGCTGCTCGGTATCCCTAAGCTGAGGGTACCCCTGCCCAGCTCAACCTCCCCCTCACCCCTGGACTCACCTCAGTCACCTCACTAAGAGACTGATATGATCTTAGAACATTTAAACCTCTTGAAGTTCTCCTGGCTTTTTCTTGTTTTGTTTTGCTTTGGTTTTGTTTTGTTTTGTTTTTTTTAATTATTATTATTATCTTCCTTTTGATTTCCTAAATTCTACTTGTGCTTGACTGTGCCTGGATTTTGAGGATTTCAGTGATCTATCTGCAATGATTTAACAATATTATGCTTGAGAAGAAACATCTAATTTCATGCCAGCTGCTGTACGGAGGCAGCAAGGACTGGGTTTCCCCCCCCACTTTACTTCAGAATATTGAATTTCATCTACTGCTTCACTGAGCAATTACGCCTATGTGAGATCTTGCTCTAATTCTCCTCAGTTCATTTTATTTTTGTAGAGCCCCAGATACTTTATATTGGTAACAAAGTTTACTATTCACACCTATTGCAGATAGTTTATGAATTTCTACAGCAATTCTAATTCCATGACTGATTTGTAAGAGGTTCCATTGGTGAACATCAGGCATTGCAAAAACTGATTAATATGGTTACCCTTCCTGGCATTTGTAATTTATAAAGGCTATCTTTCTTTTTACCTTATATAACAACTTAAAGGAATTAATCAAACTCTTTGAAGAACGATAAGATACCTGTATACCTGTATCAATTGACTCCTTCAAAAAACTGGAAGAGAGTCTTTGAGGCACAATATGCTTATCTGTGGCTTGCTTACATGTTCTTTTTTATTTTGGTACCACTGTTGGCACTTCTCTTGTTTCTGGTGAGGAGGCTGATTCAGACAACTTATTACACACAGAAACTTGTTCAGGAGCTCTATAGCTGATTTCTAGCATCCTATCATTTCTTACTGTATCAAGCTATTCTAAAGCTTTATCATGTCACTTCAGACCTGTGTCTTATGAAGGTTTTGATGCAGGAATATACCTTAGGTTTCCCACAGTATACATGAATCCAAAAAATTAAATAGTTTTTTCTGCTTTTATCTTGTCTTTTTTTTCAATATGACTTTGATGTGAAAAATTACTGCAATTGTGTTTCTCTCCATTGCTGGTTTCTCTGAAAGATACTAATTTAATGATCTTTTGAAATTCTTATTATTTATTTATATTTATCATTACCTAATACCTCTAACAAGTTCCTCAATATTCCTCAATATATTAATCAATGTTCCCCAATATTTTCTTCCTGCCTTATTATGGATATGTAAATAATTTTGGAGTCACATTTTTTTAAAAGCTGAATTTTTAACATGGTTGCTTTCCTTACATTGCTAGACTGATGTTAAATTGGAATAGATCATGCAAACTACAGAGAAGACTTTTCAGCCTATGATACAAATATCAGAATACATAGATACTGTTTTTTTTAAATTTATTCCCTAACAGTCAAGACATTGAGACAAAAAGTAAACTTTCACCAAAAGTACTTCTGCTATGCTAAACTAATGCAAATACTATTGAAAAATGCAATGTTTATTGAGATAAAAATTAGTGACTCTAGTCAAACATATGTAAAATGAGGGTTTCCTTTAAGCCTCTGTTGAGGTTTCCTTTAATGAAAAATGAATGAAATAAACTATGGAGATACAGAGGTAAAATAAATAAAGTACATCCCTTTGACAGGGGTATGTTTGTACGGATAATTACAAACCCTTCCAAACTGGGACAAATTTTAGTTGCCTGTTTATTGCAGTTTTAAGTGCACTTTGTGAGATGAAAGTACGTAAGAGACAATCCTCAATGTTAGTGTCTTTAGCTCTATAAAAGTTAATGAAGTAAAACATTAAGGCTATATTTCTAAAATGTCCACAGTACCACCGCAATTAAGGAAGGAGCTTAAGAAAAAATATGCTGTTTAAACATATAAGCAAGTCTCTGAGAAAAAGCAATTTCTATTAATCTAAAATGCATAATTGCTGAGATAAGTCTTTCTTCTGAATGAACTATCATTAGTGTAAAAATTCCTTGTTCTATTTAGCATAATTACTCAGTTAAAACTGCAATTCTCTTGTTATTAACTAGAGATTTGTTAAGGAAAAATATTATTTTATAGTAGAGCAATAAAAATAACTATTTTCATCTAAAGATGCTGAAGAGAAAAATGTATCAAATACATTAAAAATGTTTATGATCAAAAAGTACCAACCTGCTTCCTGATACAGTTTTGCAAATAATAATGTTATTTTAACGGCAAAGAGAAAAACAGTGGGCTTAAAAGTTACAATTCCTGTAAGTTCTTTCATTACATTTCCTGTCTGGTAGCTAATTGTGTGTGGAAAAGCAGAGGTCACCCTGAAACAATCTTTCTAAGGCCAGTTTACTGAACTGTGAATCATTAGTATATATATTTTCTTTTTGTTTATTGTTCAAAACCAATCAATTTGAAGTGTCTGTCTGAACTGAAGGTTCAGAATGATGAAAACGGAAATATAATTTTCAAAGGCAAACAGTATTTGTTGCCACGTTTTAACCAAAATAAGTCTTGTCACACTGTATTTGTGTGACATTACTTGAAACTCATTAGTAGAAAGAAAGAGATGCAGTCTTAATGAAGGCATTAATTTCTATGAATAAGAAACATGAAGGTAGGTCCAACAGTCAAGTAGCGTGACAAAAAATGAGATATAAGAAGAAGAGAAAAAGGAGAAAAATGTTTGGAGAAGGTAAAATGTATGGGGTAGTACATCTGAACAGGTACACAGGGAGAGGAAAATAAGATGGTTGAAGGTAAATATAAAAATGAACTGGAAGAGACTGAGCAACAACCATACTGATTAAAGTAACAGACAGTTTGATAATACTTTGTCTAGCAACCCAGTAATGTTGATATTCTAATAGGCAGAGAGATGTTTGAATATTTAGAGGTTTGTGGTATTTCCACATATGTGAGTGTATACAATGTGTATGAATACACACAGGCACTCATCATCATACACCTGGTTCCACAGGTTGTTAGTTACATGGAACAAAAGTGCATTGGAAGGCAGTCAGGGTAGAGTTATTATTATGAGAAGGTAGAAAAAAAGGTAAGTGCAGGTCTAAAATACAGGTTACAAAAGATAATATATTGAAGAAATAAGGTTGGTTTTCAATGTAATGATCAGTCTTGATGATCTCGGAGGTCTTTTGCAAGCTTAATGATTCTATGATTCTATCATATTATGTCAGATCAACCTGATATCTCATGATGCCTATTCATCCATAGTTTGTAATACTCTTCAACTTAACTCTATCCAGTCCTCACAGTGCGTAGATTGGGTGCTGTTCAATACCATGAAGAGAAGCTGAGAAATATTCCCTTTCAGAAAGTAATTTTCTTTTTATTCCTGGAGTTTATTTTTTACAACTTCTACCCATCACTTCCTCAGATGGTCAAATGAATACAACAGCCTATTTTCTGCTCTTAGTCAGCAGTTTCACAGAGCTATGGGATCACCTGTAATGGAGCTGAACTTTCTCTCCATTAGGACATTGATGTCACATAAAATTTGTGTCCAAATTGCAAGATTAGGATTCCCAAGCCATGAAACCTAAGAAAGTACATATGGAAATTAAAGGAATGCCTGATGTTTTGTGCTATTTCTGGCCTTTAAGGTAACTTGGGAAAGTAAAGAGCTGATATCCATTTCCTTTCTTTCAATTTCTTCTATTTACTTTTTTGTTATTTCAAACAGAGAAATTTGTACCCATTTTTCCAAAGGAAAAAAAACATGAAAAGGAATATCACAGAGTTTTTTCCCCAAAATGCTGTGTACACATAGATATAAAGGATCAAAATATTCAAATGTATCCTTAGGATAGAGAGAAAATATTCTGAAGTTTTCACCCTTCTATATTTTTATAGGTTAATCTAAATCTACTTCCACTACTTATTTTCATTTGGCACTTCTGTCTTCAGAAAACCTGTTTTGCATATCAGTTGCTAATGCTAACAGCTCAGTAACAAAAGCTTTCCTTTAATGTGCTGGTCTTCTTGAGACTCATATTGAATCAAAGAGTTTTGATTTGTCCTCTTAACAGTTCAGCTCTTTCTTTTTCTGGATTTTTTTTTCCTGCATAGACAACCCTTAAAATTTGAGATAGTCCACATAGGGGGACAAATAAAAAGCTGGGAGTTAACTATGTTCATTGAGCTAAGTGTTAGACATTTCTTCTGATCATAACTGCAATTGGCATATGTAGACTGAAGAGATATCTGAGTCATTAAGTAGTTTTTCTAGCCAGCTATAGCAGCACAACTTCTACTGCAGCAAACATGTAGGGCTAAATTCCAAGCAAGTTTCAGCACTATTAGTTTTTATATTAGAGCAATTTAGGTCAAAGTAGGGACGATATTTATCATAAGATTTAAAAAAGGTATCCCTCTTGCAGTCTGATGAAGAACAGCTACAGAAGTGACATGATAGTCCTTGACCATAGCATCTAGTCTTTGCACTATTTTTGTTTTTACATTTTTTTTTTAGCTCAGGTAAAAGGGAAAGAAGGTCTGTTTTCTGAAAAATTCAGAAACATGAAAATATTGAACTCACATAGAATTTTTTGGCTGTTGCATGAACTTCATGTGTTCCACAGTCTGCTCACATCACATATTAAGTAATATGTAATTTTCAGTTACAAGAAAGGCTTCCAAGTTCACTACTTGCTACAAGGATGGCTCATAAGATTCAGGGCACACTGGCAACCTCTTTAAAGACATTTTTTAAAAGAATATAAAAACTCTGTGAAGTAGAAAAAGTAAAATTCAAGCATTATGAGTATTTATGGGTAGAAAATCTTTGTAAAGTAGATGAAAAAAAATTTTATTTCTTGTAATCAAATATAAAACAACCACTATCAAATGAGCTGCAAATCATTAAAAATTTATTTCTTATATCTCATGCAAATTTACTATGGAAGTTTTAATCTGTATTACTGCATGCTACAGGGATTAAAATTAGTCTCTTTTAATGAAAAAAAAAATAGATGAACTACTGAAATCCTCATAAAGATAAAATACTTTTTCTCTCTTGAGAAGGTCATCCCTGTTTCCTTGACAACGACTTAACTAAGTAAAAGTGACAATTTAGATGCTTTCCTTATGAATTAAAGTAGTTTCACTTATATTATTGCAAGCACAACAAACAATGAGAACTCTGTTTAATATAATTATATACCTATTTATTTATCAGGAGTTATTTATCAAGAGTGTAAAAATTAAATGGCAAAGCCATGGAACAGAAGGCTTTACTGAAAGAAGTAGGACTTACACAACCTAATGGGTAAACAATTTCTAAAACAGAACTGGGATGGGACTAATAGAACTGGACAGAGTAAAGCAAGAATTATGGGAGACAATATAGGGATGCTTTGGGAGGCTGAACATGAGTCTTTGTTATGAATGACTCATGCATGAAATTAAGTTGAAGAGGAATTTCCATGCCTTAGGAAAGATTTTTTTTATAAATTCATCTCAGAGCACTGAGTAGGGCTCCAAAAAAGATAATGTTTTCTACAGAATTTTTTGGTATTTATTGGGTTCCAAATATTACATCATACATGTCTCAAAATACATCCTAAGCCTGTAGAAATGGAGAGCAAAAGTAAGTTACAAATGTTGTAAACACCCCTTGGCTCCTACCCTGCATCATCAAAATAATAGAAAACCAAGAGACAGCTCTATGAGTCTTCTTACTTGTCCCTTTACTTCAAAAGGATGACTCTCTCTGCTGTACATTTTATGGCATCAACAGAACTGTACAATGCCTGAAAACTACCATTTATAGTATATTAGACATGTATTTCATTTTTTTTTCTCCTATATATGGTCAAACACTTTTGCTGATATTTCTGCTTGATTACAGCTGATCAAAGTTTGGAGGATTTTTTTTTTTTATTCCTGAGAAGCACATTATGAATTAAAGAAAGTATGGATATTCTTGGATATGTTTGAAAAAAAAAAAAAAAAAAAAACAGGATGCAAATAAAGTAATTAAATAATTTTCTAAGTTTAAAAATTGGTTTCAAAAAATGCTTCCATCATTCAATACTCATCATAGCAAATCATTTCAATCTGTCCAAAGTTATTTTGTAATAGAGTTTCAAGAAAATAATAAAATCACATTCTACATAGTTCAAAAGACTGTCTGCTTAAATGAAATTGTAAAAACACATTTTGAATTTTAATTTTATCATATTTCTCTCTAGCCTTATTTTTCTTGTTATTATGTGACTCATTATTTTTCATTGTTATCATAATTCAAATACATAAAAATCAACGGAATATTTTTCATTTCATTCACATAGTTAAATCAGTGTTAAAATAGTACAGACAATTTTCTTAGCATTTGTGTCTTTCTCAAAGCTGACAGCTTTTCAACAGCAGATTAAAATACATTCAATTGTGAGTCTTAATAAGAATCTTATGCACCTTTATTTATTAAACACATGAAAAACTTTAAAGTTCTTTAGTTTGAAAAGCTGAAAAACCAAAAGAAATAATATTGAGAGATTAATCTCATTTTCTTATGCAGATGCACTGAAACTTCAGTCTTCAGTATTATATAAGCATCATACTGTAAATACATTTCCGCTGCATGGAATATATGGTGCTCATAGAGTTTACAATTGTTTCCCCTATGAAAGTGTTTTTACAATAATTTAAACTTTCTCTGAGTACAAAAATTTTGTTCACCAACTTCTGCATGGTGTTCATTGCAACAACATTTGCTAATATGTGATGTGGCAACACTACTACTCAAAAGCATTCATCTGATTTTGTCAAAAATGTATTTAAAATTACATGCAACCATCTTCTTAGTAAAGAGTCTCAGTAAAGTAGAAGTGGCACATATGTGTGACAGGCCATAAACCCACACAGCTTTAGGGACAAGGTCAGGATGTTGTATAGAGGAACACAATTCCTGAGATCTTTTACACAGGGGATTCCCTAAAATGAGGTAGCATAGGTAATATCTATTATATGAGAAAATGAAGGATAATAAAAGATATGTGAAGAAGGCTCCTATGCTCCTACAGTATTTTATTCCACCACAAAATGTTTTGTTTTATATTGATAATATAGAAGATTTAATAGCAACAGTAAATGACAGTTTCCCCAACACAAACTGATTTTTGCAGTATCATTATATGAGGAAGGTTATCATTATTATTTATGTCCTATTTAATTAATAAAACATAGGTTGAGAACAAAGACATTGAGATAATAAGGTCAAAAAGAGTCACTAATTTTATGTGCCCAATTTCACATAACCTGGGTCTGATTTTTAGAGAATATAATTGTATATTACAGTTTATGTATTCAAAGCACAGCTCTAACTAGCTTATGCTGCAGTTATGAGTACCCAGTTGTTTTGCAAATCAGACCACAGGGAACAAAGTCACTCACCCAGAAAATGAAGAATACATAATCATCGTCCACCTGTGAAAATGTGCTTTAAGTGGCTGATCCAGATTTACATGGGAAACCTGAGCAGAGACCTAAAACCAGATCATTTCTCTGGGCATTCTCAGCTGCCTTCTCCATAACTCCTGCTGGCCTCTGCCTCATTTACCTAATGGTGTCCAATGTTTAGAACTATTGAAGACGGAGCCTTGCAGAGAGCAGACTCCCTTATATGTCCAAGTTTAGGATGTGCGGTTAAAGGGAGCACGGAGAGACAATGGCAAGTTCTGGGTTAGACTAGGGAAATCATACCCTGCCTAGCAGCTTCTATTACATCCCAGAAGAGCTATCAGCCCACCAAAGGCCATCTCCACAACACCAGAGAAACACACAGAGCGCGTGCAGACAGGAACCACAGTAAAGATTAATGATGGCACACACTGTGCAAGCCCTGTCATTAGTCCCGTTCTTGAGACATGGAACCCGTGAATAGAACTAGCTGTCCTGATCACCTTTTTGATTATTTGCTGCCTAAAAATGGAGGAAATGCTATGGGATGCACAGGAAGAGCAATTTTGTATTCCACGGGATTTTTCATGAGGTAATTAGAAGAGAAATAAAAAGAGGGACAGGAAAAGGGGTTTTGTGCTTTGAAGAGGAATAAATGTGGGAATTAGAAGAATAAGAAAATAAAATTGTCCCTTCTCATGTAAGCAGGGACTGATCAATAGGCTTATTTGGCCACACCCTCTACCTGAATCACTGTGGTCTGTTCTATAATTTACTCACCTTGAATACTGTGTGCTGTTTTGGGCATCACAATATAAGAGCATTCAAAGAAGGGCCATGAAGATGGCGAAGAATTTAGAGGGAAAACCATATGAGGAGAAGCTGAGGTCACTTGGTCTGCCAGCCAGGAGCAGAAGAGACCATGGGTAGACCTCATTGAAGTCTACAGCTTCCTCCTGAGGAAGAGGAGGGGCAGTTTTTCTTGGTGGTGACCAGTGACAATACCTGAGTGTGAGGTCTCATGTAGTCTCAGGAGATTTTTAGGCTGTATATTAGAAAATAGACCCTCATACAGAGGGTGCTTGGACAGTGGAACAGGTCTGCCAGGGAAGCTGTCACAACTCCAAGCCTGCCAGAATGCAAGAAGCTTTTGGGCAACACTTGCAGACACATGGTGTGATTCTTAAGGAGCTCTTTGCAGGGTCAGGAGTTTGACTTTGGTGATCCTTTTGAGTCTCTTCCAACTCAGGATGTTCTATAATTCTGTGTATGAGGATCTCAGGTACAGGAATTGAAGCGACTCTTGGGATGCAAGTGAGGCCAATCCAGACTGTCCAGTAATCCTATTACCAATATACTATTGGTGAAGTGTCCTGGGACCAAGGACTTGTTCTGGGTATGAAGGCATTTGTGTGTGTCTAAGGGTAAGAGCACAGCAGGTTGGCAGTGGGACCAGGGAACTCCTGAACATCTCTCTGGGTGAACGAAATGATCCGTACCAACAAATGGAGTAACACTGTGGCCTTGGGCACTTGTAAATTCAGAAGCCAGCAACTGGGGATTCTGGGATCCAGGCACAACCAGTGGGTGTCTGAACCCAGCTGCTTCAGGGATAAACATATTTCCTGGGTATATTAATGAACTCTATTCTGGCTCAACCAGAAAGGGAGCAGGATGAGCCTGTTGATGCTGTGTTCACGTGCATGCTCTATGTGTGTCTTTGTGTGGACAGCCCTTCATATAAGCATATCTACAAATGTTCTCTGTCTATATGTGTCCCCTGGGTACATATTTTTAGCCTCACTTCAAGCTGGATATGGGGGCAAGGAGTTCTAGCAGCCTTGCCTCTATCAGGCTGTCAAATCCAGCATGAAATATTTTCCTCTGGCAACTGGGATTTATTCACAGAATTATGTGTTTTGTAAACTTAATGGATCAGGGAATCCATATTGTAAAAGCTGGGTCATAAGTAAAACTGTAACAGAAGGTGTGCACATAAACAGGTCTTATTAAGTTATGATTAATTATGTTAGTCATAGCTTCTCCTAACCTTTTAAGTTTTTGGCTCTGTAACTCCCTAATAACCTTCTGCTAGGAATCTGCAATGTTTTGTAAGCAATTAAAGAAAAATTGCTGTTTGTCTGTGTAGTTGCTGTTCCTATTAATGTTATATTTTTATTAATTTGAAATAATTCTGATGTTAACTCCCAAAACCATAGATTCTCTGATGTCACGTGATCATTACATAGTATTAGAATAATAATGTATGTACACCTGGGATAATAGTCCATGTTATGACTCTGAAGAGCCAATGACTGAAAAAGTTTCTCAACTACAATTATAATGTTTCCTGGCAAATTCCATGCTTAACTTTTCTATATGCACTAAAGAGATTGCCACGCAACTTTTGCCATACATATTTTTAAATACTACAAACATCCCTTAAAGGAAAAACAAATTAGCTACTTAATATTCATCGACTATTTTTTAACCATTATTAAAGTGCAAGAGTTAATGAAGGTCATGAATCACATGTTTATACCCATATTTTCTTCTCTATCCAATACCCTGCAATTCTAATATGTTCAAAATAAGTTTACTCACTGATAATGTGCCATACAGAAGTACTCTGCATGCTGAATAGGCTGACAGTGTTAATGCAAAATTAATCCAGTGCATCAAAGACAGAAGAAACTGCTTCCTGCTTATTTTGCAAAATCTGAAACAGTTCTCATGAGCACAGCATTTCCCAGGATTTACTCTTAATGTGGAGCAACCAACCCATTGAGATAGCAAAACAATAAAAACACAGGCAGGATCATCAAATTTAGAGACTAATTTAGACAACTTTCTGTCCCAACAAAATTTCTACTGTATTGCACAGTGTTGTAGATGTAAATTTTGTTATACTGAGGACCTTCCACTTTCTGCTCTGTAGCCTGCTGCTCACTTATACTCCTGCAACCTTTAATTATGCATCTTGAAGCTGCTATGACGGTGTCTTTACTCAGCATCTCAGGAACTGCTGTCCTCACAATCTTACAGAGTCAAACTCTGAAGGATAGTAATGTCTGTTAGATCAGGTTCCTTGTAGAAAGTTAATACCATTATTGTTTAAAACACTCTTTTCTTCTTCTGTTTACTCACTCTTTCCTTATAGATATTATTGTCTAACTCCACAATAAAAATTCATCACCCATCCTCTCATATGTTTCAGTTTGTAACTTGAAGACCCAGTAAGTAACATAATAGACAATTGTTATTAACGCCTTAAAAAGTATACATGAATTAGGAGAAAGATTTTTTTTCTCTGTTCCCCCCACTACCTCCATAATTTTAAAAATATTTTTTCTTAAAGTAACTTTGAAGACAGAGTACACCTTCAGTTACAGACCCCACTAATAAAGCTTTGTGCATTTAATTTTGCTTCAATTTTATTTGTACTCTCTAGACAAAGAGAGTAATGATGTTTGCTTGTAATTTTTTTCACTGTTTGTGAGTGTCCTTATGATGCATGCAACATTGAATGAGATTCTGTTCTTAAGATTTCTTTCTGACACTTCTTATTTATTCTAGAAGTCAAGCAGAATATATTGAAAAATAACAGTCCAGGAGCAAATCCATAAGAATTCTTTACTTGCCCTTTTCAAGGCACACAAATAAACTGGAATATATTTTACGAAGAGCACTAGGAGAAAAGTTGAACTTTACATGTTCTACTGCAGCACATTCTTTAGCTTCCTCTACTTCGCTTATGATTTAATCCAACATTAGTTATTTTATGATAATTTTGCCTTGGCTTTATTAACTCAATTTATTTATATTTTTTTAATATCTCATCTTGGGGATTTTCTGCATCTAAAACACATGATCCTGCTTTTGCCACTATAAGAGAATGATGGTAAAACACTAATTCCTGGTAAATAATATAGATGCAATTGAATTGAGCTAAGTACTGTCAAAAATCTAATTTTCAGGTAATTATTAAAACAGCACATTCTTAAGCTTTAAAAAAATATAACTGGAAGCAGTGCTTTCAAATCGAAATCCAAATCCTCTAGGCGTCTTTATTTATCCAATTTTCATGTTTGGCAGAGAGTAATGTTTGACAGGGTTACTTACTTAACCTTCTTCTTATTTTTCTTATTAGTAACTACACCTTTGTTTCTAGCAGATGTTATGTTTGTGCAAAATGCTTCTTTCAAAGTACTGCACATTCAACTAAGTTTAGGCCTGCTTTTTGATATTTTTTTGTAATAAACTTCATTATTATAATGAAAATTAGCCATTTAGTTAACATTATTTACCAGTATTCTCCAGCTATACATTAAAAAATGTAGGTAATTGACTCAATTTGTTATTTCTTTTCCCATATATGGAAGCTTCCTTTTTTTTTCTCTAGCACGGACTACAAGTTTTTTCTCTATATTTATTCAGGTGGCTGCCTAGCATACCCAGTTTTAATCTGATGTGGTTAGATTTTAACTTAATAAATTCCAAATATATTATGAATTATTCTTTCTAGATTTGATCGGGGTTTTTGTGGTTTTTTGTTTGTTTATTTGTTTGGTTTTGTTTAGGTTATTTTGGGGTTTTTTTTGTTGTTGTTTGTTTGTTTTTGCTTTGTTTTTTGTTTTTTATTTGGTTGGTTTTTTGGGGGGGGTGTGTTTTTTTTTTTAATTCTGATGTGTTTTAATTTTTTGTTTAATTTCAAAACAATGAATAATAAGCAGAAGGTAATCTATTATCTTGTTGAATAAGACAGTGATGTAAGTCATTTGCATCACATTTTCATAGTTATTCTACTCCCTTAACAAAAAACAATTGAGAAATGTTTTAGTATCTGTTATTACAGAAGTGGTATCTATTCTGTGATTCCTGTTTCTGTGGTACTCTCAAATACAGGGTGAACTGAGAGAGCTGCCTTATTTTTTCCTCTCTTTTTCAGCCAGGTTATTTTTTACAAAATTTCTACTGATATGAGAAATTCTTGCTGGTGGTGATACTTTTCAAATATAACAAGAAACCTCTTTTAAGATACTAGTATACTGAAATATAGATGATTAACTCTAGTCTTCTGGCCAAATTCATGTTGGGTCATCTACTTTTTGAACTTTTAAAGATGTCTTGATGTTTCTGTTGGAGAAGTTATTTATCTTTATTACTGGTCTAAGGCAGGACTGATATGATTTGTTGAACAACTGTTGCATTTCAGTAGCAGTAAATTGATTAGACTTCCTCAGAACCCTTGAAAAATTTGTGAACACTGCAAGCATCCGAATGAACAGCTCTTTGCTCACAGACACGGCTATATATTTGAGTCACAGTTATCTGAGTTTTCTTTTAGGCCCTTCTTTTAGACAAAGAATTTTTATAATCTAAATATGATTTCTATACTTAAGACCAAATGTGGTAGAGTTGACATTCAGTTTAATGCTAATAAAATAATCTAGAAATTTTCTTTACAGTTTCCAAATCATTTCAGTCTCATTTTAAAATATTTAAGATCTTCTGAAAAGACACTTTGCTATAAGACTATTAGGATTTTCAAAGTTATAGATGCCTTGTCTTGGTGACCTGATCCTGAATAACATGAAAAAGAAAATAATGTAACCTCTCAATTACTTTAGAAAAAACTGGCATGGCAGGTCACATAAAAAGTAGTTATCACATGTTTTTCTTTATAGGTAAATCTAGCTCTGCCTGCCACAAATAAAAATTTGCTATCATAACTCCAGATATTCCTGCCAAATACAGGATTTTAATATTCATATATCTTACAAGCTTCTATCTGTTTGCAGTGTAAAACTCTCAAAGAACTTTAGAGCAACAGCAGACATAATTAACGGAGACTCAGATAATTGAAGGCATAATGCATTTTTGTTTCAGCAACAAATTAACTAGTGATGTAGACAAAAACCTACCACAAGTTATGATTTTTTCTCATGTCAGAGGGACTCAACAGAGAGGGTCACTGTATCCATTAAATGATGTTCTTACAGTTTTGGAGATACAACTCCTGACTGTGTAAATTCCTTCTGGCATTATGCCAATCTTTAGCTCTTCATTCCTCTTCATAAATAAAAGCCTCAGAAAAGAACTGTGAAAGAGACTGCACATCCCAGTGTAAAGTTGAGGATGAAGAAATGGACTTTAATGTCTTCTGTAGAATGTAACCTGAAACACCTTAAAATCTGTCCCAGTGGAATACAACAGGCAACATGACAAGACTGAGTTCTATATTTAAAAACCCTGGAGCATAAAGTTGTAAGACAGAGTAAAAAAATACTCTAAGTTAGCTCACTGTCTATGAATAAAATTTGTTTTGCTTCTACATTGATTTAATAGATTGTTGTAATCTTTCTATGTGGTTCATTAGAGCTTTGCTAGCATTGCCAAATTCCTTGTCTTCCATCTCCTGCTATAAATTATACCTGAAAGGAAACTTAAATCAAGTAAAGGTTGGTGTAGGAACAGACATGTGGTGGTCACCTTGTCTAGTCCCCCTACTCAGGCACAGTAAGTTGCGATATTTTTCCCCAGGACCACGTCCAAATGACTTTTGAGTATCTTCCATCAACCTGTGCTGTACAACCACTACTCCTCTACCATCTAATATTCTGCAGCCTCTACAGGCAACATGTGCCAGTACTTAACAAAACTATTTCCTGATGCTCAGATGAAACTTCCCATGCTTCAGTAGCTATATATTTTCCAAGTTTGTGTATTTATTCCTTTCTGTAGCCTCTGCATGCTTTGCTTTTGCTATTCTATTTTTATATGCAGTTGTTAGTTACCCTTTTTGGTTGGAATGTTTTAGCCATTATTTAGACATAGAATGCTGAAGGTAGCTGTCAGTTTACCATGAAAAAATGAATCTAAAGAATAGTCATAATAGCTCACAAGATAAAGTATCCACAAAACAGGATAACAAAATAGTCAGAGTTTTTCAGTTTTGTTTTTATTTTTTCTTTGTTTGTTTATGAAATTATGAGCCAAGCACATAAATGAAATAGGAAATTATGCTTCCACACACTGTACCTTTGTTACAGGTTTTTAAATAGAAATTAAAATTACTGAAAATGTAAACAACACAGGGATAACAGAGTACACAGTGGATGTTAGCTAGATGGTTAGAAAAGGAAAGCAGAATGCAATATTTCAGAGACAACAGAAGAATGTAATATTTCAGAGACAACATACCTGTGAAATTAAGAAATATGAAACAAATTCTGTAATTCCCAATCACCTGAGTATCTTTTAAATATTTTCAAAATTGAAACAGTCACAATATCCCTAGCTAGGAAAAATGCATTTATAGTCAATTTTCTGGAAATATTTATAATTTCACATCTCAGAAATTTACTTGAGTAAATAGTGGGGTGAATAGTCTCATGAGAAACATAGTTCACTAATACTGCATGTCTCTTGCTTCTCAGAAGAACAGATTTTATTATGTAAAAATTCTTTTTAGCTGTATCAGCTCAAATTGGTTTGGGTGGGAAAGCAACACTTGACATTTTATCCTGATAAAAGTGCTGACACTGATAATGCTGGTCAGGCAAGAGGGACTCTTCAGTTAAAACATATACAAACGATATCAAAACTTCCTAAGAGTTGCAAATTCAAGGTGCACTTGCTATTCCAGTGCTAATATTGGAATATCAAACAAAAATACAAATACTATTTATAGCATTCAAAATATAAATAGTAATAAAAATGAGTTACCAATAATAGCTATACTAAGCAATTTTACATTTTTTCCTTATCTATCATGCTGAGTTAACTTCAAATCTCATCACTTTTTCCTTCAAGTACAAAGAGACTTTCTTTAACCTTGCCCTTTTAACAAAAGTTTCAGTTCCTGACATCAAAATATTTTGAAAAGGAAGGTGTGACTGACGAGTAGTTCCCTACAATGACAGACTGCTCACAGGAAAATGGTGAGGGAGATGACCCTATATAACCTGGGAGTAGTGCAGGCTGTGACTGCCCACAGTTGTTGTAGAAGCTGACTATCTCAGGGCACAGGGCTTCGGTGGGGATCAACAAGTGGTGTAAATGTCTATCCCTGAAATCATTAAAATAGTCAAAGTGTGACACTAAGTTAGCTAGACAAGCATGAGAGAGGGAGGAGTGAATATATGGTTCAACCCAAGATGGTTTATGGAAACTAGAGAAAATCAAAAGTATTTCGAAGAGAGTAATAGGCGTCTGCTGGCTTCTACTGATTTTGAGAATGACAATGGCATTGAACTGTGTGTTGCAATTGCTGTATATTCTGTTAGATGAAACTTATATTCTCATTTTGCTATGCAATATAGTTTGTATCACTCTACTAATTTGTAAATCTCATGCAAAACCAAGTATTTTTTGTAAGTATATTTGCTATTAAACTACATGCTGCATATGGACTATCTAAAAAGAACCTGTTTGGGGTAGCATAACAGAAGAGTCATACAGACTCGGGGATTCTGGTAGAAGAGTAGCAGAATACGTTCATATGGACATAATAAAAATGTGATTTAAAATCTTACTGGAAATGTCATAATAGCATCAACATCCTAGTCCAACAACCTCAACTAGACTCAGTGTTTTGTTTTAACAACAGCAACAAAAGTGACAAAATAGCAATCATAAATGAAAACAAATGTTACTCAATATTTACTTTTAATGTATCTTTTTAATGTTCTAGAGGATTATTTTTTGTATTTTAAGCAATATTATTAAAATATTTTCAAAATTCTGTAAATTAAAATGGTTTTTAATATATGTAAATCATAAAACTAAAACCTGTATATGACTGTTCATACTGTTAACATATCTGATGGTAGAAATAAACAAAATATTCTTTATAATGGAATACACAGAAGCTAATATTAGCAGTCACATTCTTAGCCATTAAAATTGTATGTAATTTTTGTAGAGCTAGTGGCAGCTATAAAATCATAGTGGTGAATTTTAAAAGCTTCAGATTTTTTTGTAGGAAATGCAGTTGTTTTTGTATTTCCTGATTGCCATAGTAAACTACATGTACAGGTCGCGTGTACCCTGTGTTTTTGGAGTTATATATTTAGTTATGAGACATATAGGAGACAGGTGCACTTCCCCCCACGCCCCATACACATCTAATATCCCTGTTAATTTTTTTTTTGTTTGGTTGTTGTTTTCAAAGTTTTCAAAGCTTTTTCAGAAGCATTGGAATACAGTAGTATTGTCAGTCTCTGTCAGACTTCTGTTTGGAAGCTACTAAATTCTCCTATTTTATCTGTGTTTTCTAAAGATTAATCATGAACGGCAAGAGTTGCATAGAAATACAAACAGCAGATCAATCCAGATCAGTGTTCTTGATATTTACAACTAATGCATGTGCTATTTTCTTCCACTTTCTTTTACCTGCAAAACTAAAAAGATAATATTACTTTCTAATTATCTTCATATAGATATTCCAGTTTCTTATTTTTGTGAAGTATCATTTATTTTAAGAGATGATTTTAAACAATTTAAACAAAAAGGAATCAAACTTGCTGATGTTTGGGTATTTTACTTTAAAGAATAAACCACATCATACAGCACAACAAATTTTAGCATGGTGCTAAATAACATTATTCATATTGAGTTATTCATATTGAATTAAAGTCTGAACTATAAATCTAGTTTGTCCATTTGGCCTTTACTAGATTTACTTTGGCCTGAAAACAGAGTATGACACATTGAATTACTTGAGAGTTCTCTATGTCCCTTGGTGCCTTGGAGCATTTTGTGTTGCTATGATTCAGTCGACATGGCAGTGCAAGAGTGCAGTGAAGTTCATGGATCAGTGGCATACAAGCACCAGTGGTCATGTGTCAGCAACAGGGATTTACTCAATCAGGAGGATGCTTTTGTGGTGGAAGAGGGAATCTGCAGCCTGGAGAGCACTTTCTGTGACCACTGGGTGATTTACTTCCTCTCAGGCTGTTAACCAACTGTCAATTGTGTAAAGAAAATATGAATTAACAGCTCTTCTGTCTCCCAAAGGAATAAATGAAGTAATCTTATTTTTAATACTTCCTTGGTTAATTAGCTCTTGATCTTTGTACTGCCACTGCTCCTCAAGCTGCTTTTCTTTCCTCCAGTTCTACTGGTCACTTATAATTCCAAATATATTTCCTTATACTTCACTTTATCTTCACTTCTTTCTACGTATCAAACACATCCACCAAGCTTGACGTACCAAACAAAAAACTAAATTTCTTTCAGAAAAAACAGTGTACTATTTTTAGTATTATACCCCAATTCTTTTTATCTGAAGTTATGATACATTTTATTCTCTTTTGAAATAAAAAAGGATAAAAAAAACAGAAAAAAATTAAAATTTAACTGGCAGATTGCATCTCATAACAATACATTATACTATGACTCTTATTCACAGTCAAGCCAAGATTTTGAGATCTGTGAGCCTAAATTAGGAACCCAAATAGTTGATTATACAACATACTTTAGAATTTGCTGAGTATTTTAAAAATTAATGAGATTAATTTAGTTTTGGATTTTATTCCAGTTCAGTCTTTCTGGCTTTAATAGCAACAGTCAAATGAACAAATAGACTTTATAAAACTCTGTTATTGGTCTCTGATTTAGCTTACTCCATACTGCTGTCCTCAGAGACAACCAGCCTATCTTTGGGTCATAAAATGAGTATCTCTGTTTCTCAAAAATCCATCCCCAGTCACTCGCACTTCTTTGTGACCCTCACTGATTTTCCTACTTTTGTCAAATTGAACTTTTCCAAGTATTTGATTATAGAAATAGCAACACTATCTTAATTACATGCAATAAAACTCCAACCATAACTTACTGAAGGTCTTGTTAGGTAGGCATATATTTATCTACATGCAAATAGAAATATTTTCACCACTACCTGAATAAGCTGCGGTTAATGGTAGCTATATACTCAGATGAAATTAATAGAAAATTCTCCTTGAATATTTTTGAATACTTGCTGTGAATACAGTTCTATATAAAGAAATAATCTATGAATACTGGTACCTAGCCTGAAGTAAGAAATGAAACAGGCACTTGCTACTCTGCATTCAGGTACTTGACACTTTCCCTCTCACTCTCTCTAAGTGCATAATTTTATTTCAGAAATATTAACTCTTATTCTCTTTGTGTTAATTTTAACGTGTAGCCCTATATTGCCAGTAATGGGTTGTGAGTCTTGTACTGAAGTCAAGGGTGTCACAACTGCTATTTATCAGATTTGCTCTGTTGAAATGTTTCTCAGCTTTCCCGCAGCTTTGTTTTTGCTTAGTTTAGCTCTATCAGCATCTTCTCTAAGAGACCAGCAGTCTACGACTATTTTTTTTTATATGTGTATGATATAACACAAGTTTTAAATAGAAGTAGCAACTATTCTATTCAGAATTTGAATTTATAACCGTAATATGACAACATAGAAAATTACTAGTTTAATAGAATAGCAGGTGTTTTCAGAAGTGCAGACAAAAGAGACACTGTAAAAGAGTGCAGCTATGAGGTAAGGGATGGGATTTTGGTCTGGCACAAGAGACCTCAGGGCTATAATCAACTCATCCACAGTTGATTAAAGAAACACAGATCTGGGTAAAACTATCTAAAAGACATAAAAACCACATATATCATAAATTTGGAGTAATGTGGAACAGCTGACTAATGAAGAAATATCAAAGCTGTAAAACTGTGTTATCAAACATGTGAATGTTGTTCCTGGAGCAGAAAAAAGAAACCATTGAAATGAGCATGGTATTTCTCCAATAGGTAACTGCCAGGTGACAACTTGCTATAATACCCCCTGTCCCCACCATCTTCACATAGCCATCAGCATTTGAACACAGAATAGTACAGTAAATGGGAGAAAAGCACCAGGAAAAGGGGTAGAAACAAAAGGGCTATTACCAGTTTTAATTGCATTTATACTTCAATTTCCTGCATATGGTGTGCTGACAGCAGGTGGCAGGTGAAACCCCACCCAGTCAGATGAGAGAGAGAATTGGAAATGCAAAAGCAGGGGGAAACAACCCAAACTTCTGGGCTGAGATAAAGGCAGGCTAATACACTATGGGGGAAAGAAAGTAAATCCAGACAAACCCCCCCAAACAAGCAAACAGAAAGAAACCCTCAAATCCAAGTGGTGCAAAAGCAATTATTGCCACCTGCAGAATAATGGCCAGCCAGTCCTTGGGCAGTGGCTAATTTGGAAATACTGCAGGCCCACTTTTTTTACTTACCATGTCATCACAGAGTATGAAATGTCCCTTTGGCCAGCTGGCTTGAGGTGCTCTGGCTATATCTCTTTGTAATCATGAAATCACAGAGACATGTTTAGAAGGGAACTTAGAGATCACCTAGATCCAACCCCACTGCGATGGACCAGGACACGGTTTGCTAGAACTTGAAGTTTCGTGTCCACCCCAGCATACTTGCTGACAGAGGGAGAAAAAGAAACAAACAATATCTTAACACTGTGCAAGAACTATTCAAGAATAGGTACAACTGGTGTGCTATCAATAGTTTTGCTCACCAACCTAAAATACTAAATTGCCAATCTAAATACAGACTGCTATGAAGAAAATTAACTTTCTCCCAGCCAAATTTATTATAATCTCTATGCCTTTTTCCATGCCATTTACATCATGCTCAGGCCCTACATTATTCAATATATTTTTATCAGTCATATCAAACCCCTTTTCTGTCCTTTGACATACACACAGTATGTCATTTAGTCCTTGACTTAATCATTTTCTGTTGTGATGGTCGTCCAGGACAGATAAATGAACTAAATTCCCTTACATCTGAACATTTCACTAATGTGTCTCAGCCATATGTTGTATCACTCTAGCCTTCCTCCACAGAAAATACAGTGAGCAGTAAATTTAAATAGTCACCGTAGACATAGATTTAGAGCAGAAAATCAAATGAAATTGCGTCATTGCTCATGCTTAGTAGATGAACCAAAGTATTATCATCTATGATACTATCATTTTTACAATGTAGAAATGATGAAACATCCTATACTGGATACTGATGTAGCATTATAGAGTGATCTCTTATCTAAGAAACTGCATTGACTATAGAAAATATGTGCATCAGACTATTTTAAAATGAATCACAGCTTTTTTCTCTCTTTACATTTATTTACAGTTTCAGGAGTGTGCCCCCTATGTTTTCTGCTTGATTTTATCATTATTGCTAGGAGCAATGAGCTTGTTTTACACTTTTCTGATTCTTTCTTCTCAGCCTCCTTCAGTGGAGAAATTTGTTCTTAAGACATCCTGGGGGAAAGACATAGGGGGTAGAGCAGCACATTCTTTATCTCTCAGAACTTCTGCCAGTGTCCTTTTAAAGATATATTAATTCACTACAAATGCAGTTAAACCTAGTCATAGAACTTTCCTTTTTTATTATTATATTTTAATAGTTTTTAACTCGTATAACAGCTATAGTAGAGAATATGTATGAAATGCACCATATTACAGGCTGCTTTCCTAAATAGTCATCATTTACCTACTTCAATAAAGCTGTCTTACATTCTAAAGTAAATATTTGTCTCTTATTAAGCCACCTCCTACTTCGGCTAAAAATTTCACAAACTTGTTTTTTTTCAGGTTTGAGGGTGTGAGGGTGGAGCAGTGGATTTTTGTTTGTTTGTTTGTTTGTTTGTTTGTTTGTTTGTTTGTTTTGGAGTTTGTTTGTTTTGAAGGTTGGTTGGCTGTTGTTGGGGTTTTTAGTGGAAATACTTTTATTTTGAAATGTGTTTTCCTTTTGTCAGTTCTAGATGACATCTCATAATAAATACCCTACCAATCTTTGACTCTGAAAAGACAAAACCCTATACTCTCTGGTAAGTGGAAAGGCTGAAAGCCACAGTACTAGCAGGATGTTTTCTTTCTACAGAATTGGAATCTCATTAGTAATGATTTTGGATTGCCTATCTAATCATTGAGAATGTCACACCCATGACAAAATAATCAGAAGAATCTGTTGTGTTCAGATTTCTCTTTTTCACTAAGAAAACATTGTGGAAGCATGGAAGGAACTGTAAAGAATTAAATCAGTCTTGTTGCTGAGAAGATAGGACTGGCATCTGCACTCTCCTGCAATCAGTATATTATAAGAAAACAAATGATTTATCAAGAGTGTGGGTTATCTAAGGATTTTTTTTCCGTGTACCAATACAGTAATTTCACGACCATAAGGCGCACCGGACTATAAGGCACACCCGCCGGCAGCCAGCAAAATTCACAACATGTAGATCAGAT
>PYHW01010703.1:1269501-1286618 GCA_013186435.1 Turdus rufiventris
GACTATAAGGCGCACTTCCAGGTTTGGGGAAAAATTTTAGTCAAAAGGGTGCACCTTATAGTCGTGAAATTACTGTACTTTAAATAAACTGTGCCTTATATATGTGAAACCATTAAACCATTATGAACGTGGTGGAATGTGTAGTTCCTGTCCAGTGTATGGTTTCTAAGCAGGTGACTAAGTAGCAACCACAGATTTGCAATAGGACTGAGATAAAACATGCTTTGATAGAAAATACTGCTTAAGGATATACAGTTAGTAAAAAGATTCACAAATATAGGGTTAGACAAAAGAGAAAGAAGATATTATTATAAATAATAAGACTAATTGCCACACTTTTTTTTATTGACATAAGTATTGACTAATGGTTGATTGACTAATATAGACAAATTAATAAATATTACTCAATCTTATGTTTGTATTTGGATACAAAAAAACCAAAAAATTATATAACAGGGAACTTACATTTCACTTTCTCAATGCATGAATAGAACCAGAGAGAAAGGTATTGTCTTTTTTCATGGAGCTAATTTAGCAACTGAAAAAAAAGAGTAAGGATATGCAAATATCATTACTGCATTTTTGTACTTGCTTTGTAACTGCATTCACATCTTATTAATGAGCACTCCTCTGTGTTTTTTGCACTTATTTAGTGTTACTGATTTCAATGAAACTATCCTGAGATCCTGGATTTTTAACCTCAGAGTGTCAGATAAGTTTAATTTTTTTGTGTTATTTATTCTTTTACATTTGAGAGCATAATATTTAATTGAAAGTATTATTTAATATTAAACAGTTCAGTGATGCCTGACTCTTAGTGGCAAAAAGTATTTGCACTTAATTAGAGAGCATTTATTGAAGTGCATTTTGTCCTTCTTTATTAAAGGTTAAAATAAGAAGAGAACATGCAAGAGCAAACTAGAAGGAATGCTTTTGATCACATTCTGAAGGTTATACTGCCTGATAAGCAATTGCCTAATATTTCTTTACTGCATGATTACCTACCTTCCCCTTCTAAAATTCCCAGAAGTATTTAGAAAAAATGCCAGAGGTACCACAATAATGTGCAGACACATCCTGTCAGACACACATGAATTAAACCTGACCAGAAGACTTCCATATAAATTGAATTTCCCTGAGTTTGCTAGTCCTTCAAAATGAAAATTTTTCATGGTGCTGAACCAGTATCTCATCAGTCAGTACTGTAAGTGCTGCTCAAAAGAAAGGATCCCAGTGAGTTCAGTACTTTCCCAGCACATTTTTCAGTTCACAGCAGTTGATACATTAAGGAATGGTAGTCAGCTAGAAAACTTGAGTGACAAGAAACTGAATGTTCTCTTCTCATTAATACATGAATTTTACTTTATTTCTTTTAGTTCCAGGTTCCTTTCTAAGAGAATGGGGTTTTGTGTGCTTTTTTCTTTTTTTTTTTTTTTCCTGAGGTCCCCTTTGTATGAGTCCAAGATCTAGCATATATGTGAAGATTTTTTCTTCCTTTTATCTAGTTTGCTCAAAAAAAGGCTAAAGTTTGTGTGACTCACTCTTGTGAACTGCATGATGTCCTCAGTGAACATTAAATTCCATGTGCCTTGTTACAGCAATAAAATCTTCTTTGTGTAATGAGCAGTATATGTGGTGCTTCCCCAGCAGCTGAGCAAAGAACAAATTGTCATTTAGAAGGATAGACTTCCTTCAGGCTTTTAGCTTACCATGGAATGCACAACACATGGTAGAGCTTGGTTTGTCTGACCTTTCCTGGCCAGCCAGCATTAAACAAATATTTTTCTGCACTAATGCAAATGGAAATCTCAGTCTGAAACTGGCAGAGAATTTTGGTTCAGAGTAACAGAAAAAACAAAACGAAACAGTCAAACTTTTTTAATACTTGTCTTGCAGTACTACAACTTCTGTAGGTTTTGTGCATTTTTTCTTTATGTTGGTTTTTAATTTAGAATTTATCAGATTACCCACTTGATCTGTAATCTAATATGAAACTATATGTCAAGTGTATACAGTCCTTTGAAATTTCATAAATTTCCCAGTTAATATGTTTTGAAAGAATGTTAAGGTACACATAATAACCATTATTCTTACTCCTAAATTAAAAAAAAATATTTCAAAAGAAACTGCTTCCTAATACTTAAATGAAAGCTTGGTAGTAAAATACTTTATCTAATGGACACATATACAGTTTTTAGTCTCCATACCATGGATTTATTAAGACATTTGTTAATTATCTGGAGATGGGATGAGAAGAACCTTATTATTTCAAAAATATCAGCTCTAACATTAAGTAAAAGTATAATAAAAAATAATTTCAAAACGAATCCAGACTCAAATACCTGAATAAACAAATGATGGAAGTATCATGTGCTTGAAAACTTCCTCTGTTCATTGTCCAAGGAGGTTTCTATCTTATGATTTTCTGTCGTATTCTTGTCATTACAGTAGGTGAGATCTTTAACTTGGACGTCCCTTGCTCATTCACTTCAACTTCTACTAGACAACTGGGGTTGTTACAGTACTTACATTAGATTTGTGTATAAACTGCAAAAATATTTCAAAGGTGAATTTTCTTGCAAGATCAGCATTCTCATTCCATACTGTGCAGCTGCATTCAGAAAAGTAAAGCAGAGAGGTGAGGATATACTGCAATCTTCAGTTTTCATGAACTGATCATTAGTCTTCTTTGTTTAGTTGATCTTTTAATTAGTTAATTAATTCATATTTAAGTTACAGTATTTTAATGAATATAGGAATGCTAGAAATTAGTGCTTTGAGGTAAGTTGAAGTAAAGAAAGTTGTCCCTCTCTCTCAAAATAGGAAAAAAAATCAGTTAAAACTGAACAACATTGATAAATCTTGAACATATTTCCACTGTTAAATTGATAAACATGGAAGGGATTAGATATTATATTATCTTCTCTCAGTTTGCCCTTCAATTACTCTATAAAAGCCCAGAAAATAAACAAATAGGCAAAGAGAAACTGTAAAGGGATGTATGATTCAGTTTCAAGTCTCAGGTTTCACATTTACACTGCCAGATGAAATATATTTAACTGCTGACACTCAAGAAATAACTGAAGCATAACAAAGGCTTACCTCATAGTACATTTCCATCCCTGTAAACGTATGTATAAAAAATTGTTTATTTCCTAGACATCATATTATTGTCATCCTTATGTGATTTGACTGTACAGGTTATGTCAGAAATAAAGCTTAGTGTTAGTATTTGGATCTCAAAAATGGAAAAAATCATGACCCTAAGGATCTCTCTAAAAATATATTCTAAAGTACATTACAAATAAACATTGCACACTGGATCATAAACATGTACGTTAAGTGTTTTTTACAAAAAATAGTGATTTATAAAAATAAGTTGTTCTATTCCATGGAATGTCTGGAAATGTATGAAAATAGCTTTCAGTCAGTTATCCAGAGAATAAGAAGATGAAAAAAAAAAAAAAAAACTTGACAAGGTATGAATATAGGGTTTAATTCAAAGCCCAAGGAGGAAGAAAGGCTTCTTCTCAATTTCTTCACTGGGTCTATGTGCTGAGTGACACGCTATTACCTGTGTCTAAGGAATAAAAATATGTGACAAAGAAATACTTTTCTTATACTATGGATGTTGTTCTGAGATAAGAAATGCACTAGATTTTATTTACATATTCTTTCAAAATGAAAAGGGCTTGTCGATAGAAATTTTATTTATTGCCCGTTGTTTTTTTTTCTGTTGTCTTTCAGAAAAATTCTGAACTACACAGTTGCATTACTACAAAAATAATGCAAAACACTATTCATTTGCTGTTTATTATTTTTTTTTAAATGTTCAATACACTTTCAGCACTTTTTGCTGGATCTGTAGAAATATAATATTTTTGGGAAATCTTAATAATATAGAGATGAAGAATATGATTTTTTTTCCAATAGCTAAATGTGGTATTCTATGCCCAAATTAAATTACTTATACTGTGTTAATTTTAAGTTGGAGTATGCACATTACAACTTCATTTACTATGTGGCTTGTTTCTATATACACTGGAATTCAGAACAGGGCAAGTTTGATGGATACTCAGGTTCAGACTTTTTGCCTGGCATTATAGACAATATATCTGATAAAAAAATTAATTCTTTTACTTTTATAGAGTAACAGTAATATTGATTTTTTATCTGACTAGAATCAATGGCAAAACACAACATAAAGTGGTCATCTGAAATCTCATTTCCAAAATACCATTAATTGTGAAAAGCTATTTTATAGTACATTAAGTATTCAGACTTACCATAACAAATAAATTTCATACTAGAGAGAGATTTATTGTTTTATTATTGAATTTCTCTAAATTTATTTTAATATGAGGTTAGTGGTACAATAATTCTCTTGAAATCACTAAATGTTGTGGCATCTTAAACATCTTAAATTTTTACTACAACACAAACCCCTGCCTCTAGTCTAAGATGGTTATGTTTTAGTTTGGATTACATAAACTTTTGAGAAAAGACGTTAGACCTGAACCTCTGCTCCCTCAGCCTCAATTTTTTGTCTTAATACATGGGTAGGAAATATATCTTCAACAGTTTTTACATCTCATTAAACAATGATAATTGCTTTAATTTGATTATGTGACAAAATGCATTTGTCACAAAGTATAATCATCTAAACAGACCTTTCAAATCCAAGACATTTAATCACGCAAAAGATTTTGACCCTGTAATTGTAGAAAAAAATACAAAAACACTTAGAAAAATAAGTATAAGGAAAATGAAAAAAAGTCACAAAAAGAATGATCTATCTATCTTCAGTCTGACCGCTTGATCTTTGTTTTAGAGGAGCAGCTGTATTCTATGAGGACCTGATCTTCTTATAAATAAACAAAAATAGTACAAAGCCTGAGAAATCTTAAGTGAATTAAAAAAAAATTTATTGATTTAAAGACTTGTTAAAAACATCAGCTTAGAAAAAGATACTGAAAGAAAAAAATACAATATAATCATTGCAATGAACTATGTGTAGAGGAGAACATCATATATGCTGCATTGTGTCCTGGTTCTTTGCTAATGAGGAATTATCTTGTTTCATTATGTTTACAATGGAAAATGAGGTTCACTTTTCTGGTAGATTTTGAAAGGTCTAATAAAAGACAATAAGAGACAAATAATAAAGCAAAAGGTTATTACATCTGGGTACTTGGCATTCAGCCAAGAGCACCCTTGCTGTTTTGGAGACACCCTTTAAATTCATCAGCTTGTTGCGTATCCATAGACCTATCTGGCATGTTCAAACTTTCCTATAGACTATTTTCCATATTCCAGGAACTGTTTTACATGGCCATTCCTTGAGTCCACCTTTTTAGAGCATGTCTGTTTCTTGGCTGTGGTTTTAATTTATATTTCTTATCAGTCTTACTTTGGGCTGTGGTCTTCAATTTCTACAGACAGTTGGTGCTGGTAACTGGTAAATTCATAGCAAGTGTCTTCACTGGGTGTTATCCAACCAAGCAGGTAGTTCACTTATTTCAAAGAAGATTTATTAATCTATGATACTCCTAAAGAAAACTTTATCTCAAAAAGCATTTCAACACCATACATGTAGTATCCACCCTAATATTTGCGAGAAGCCAATACTGTAATATATATTTATAACATTTACCTCCCTTCTTCGAGGTTACTTTTATCAGGGCAGGATTTTCCAACACACGTGTGTCCTGGATGATCTGTCATCTCAAGGGCCAGGGCCCAGGACCCCATTGCAGCCCCTGCCCAGGCGCATGAGCCCCTGTCGCAATGACATTGTGGCAGGGCCGCTCCCCATGGCACCTGCCCTACCCGGCCATGGACCCGCAGAGCCAGGCCCAACCATGGGCACATGGCAGCCCAGCCCCAGCCCAGCCACGGGCACATGACAGCCCAGCCCCAGCCCAGCCCCAGCCCCAGCTCAGCCCAAGGTGGTGCCCAGTGCCCAGGGCTGGTCTCTGCAGGTTGTACAGGCCCTGGCACCCATCCCACTGCTCTGCCAGGGTGTCCCTGCAGTTCTGTGCTGGGCTGAGGCACCAACACACACCCAATACAAGAGGCAGCTGCCTGCACTTCCAGTCACAGTTATCCCTTGAAAGGGTGACATAGAGCTCGTGGTTATACCTACAGCTGTGCATTATCAGTTTTCATGCTCTACACACCATGGCCTTTACTGTAGTGTGGCCTTTTTTCCTTAAGTTCCACATGTGAAATAACTATGCAAAGCATTTTTTCTCTTAAAAACTACAGTACTTTTCCCAATCATACTGAATGTGACAGCACATATCTAGAAAACAAGACCTACAGTGAACTCAGAAGACAGTCACCCTTTATCTCTACTCACCTAAATACTTTCTGTGTTCATATTGAAAGACTGCAGAATTTGCAGCAATCTGACCCTGAAAAAATAAACCAAATAAAAATGTATATACCCAGTTTTCTACGTATGTTTACTTCGACCTAGGCATGTAAGTTTGGAATAAAATTACTTAGAAATTAAAGCAATCTTTGAAAAGCCTAAGGGCAGTAATAACAATTGATTAACATTCAGAGAATGATAAACCATGTTGTAGCATGTTATACTGTATTTCAGAGTGACATACAGATACTAACAGTATGTTGGTTTAGATACATCAGGATATGATATTCTACTGGCAGCATTGTTTCTATGTTGTAGCACATTAAAAAACCCTAGTAGCTCTACCAGATCTGTGTCACAATGAGAAATATCAAATGTAAACCAAGCTAATTTTATAAATAGCTTACAGTATGAGGAAACATGATTGAAGTCTTCCATCTTTGTTACATGGATAAGCTTTATATAATTTTCTATCATTTTGATGTGGGAGATACTACAGATGTGTCTGTATCTATCACTCATTTTTAGCCTAATATTTATTTCTTGTTTAATTTTTTTCCCTTAAAATTCAGAGTAATTTCTTTTATTAATCTTATATTTTTTCATAGATGATATTGGCAGAAAAAGAAAAAAAACAACTCAAAGACTAATTTGTTTCAGACCACTTCTAAAATAATCACTGTTCAAATACATACAGAAAAATGTAAAACTAGATTGGTTTCAGCTGATATTCATTAACAAGATCCACATTTTGGTTGTTATATTAATTTTTGGTTACATCTTGAGTGCTGAAACTTGAAAACTGATTTACAACAACCATCGCACAAATTTTTTGTCATGTAATAGGGTTTGATCCTCTGAATATAGAGAGAAAACTTCCTCCAGCAGAAGATTGCAGGATCATTAATATTTCTTTTTTTCCAGCAGCCACTACCTTAGTATTCCTATTTGGACTGGGGCCACCTATTCCTTCCCTATGAATTCCAATATATATATAATTCCCCTACAGAGAGTTTGCATGTCAGAGAACAGATGTATTTTGAGAAAGATACATGTAAAAAGAATAAGGTTAAATAAAATAACACAAATGTGAAACTGAAATTTTTCAGGTGCATTTTCAGCTGATTCTTAAACCTGGAAATGTCCAAATCTTGCAAGTTTCTCATGTTTTAATCTGGAAGTACTCTAGCTAACTGAAATTCTTATTGCATGTGCTGCAACCTCTAGTCTTAGCAAGGCTAAAAGTAAACCCCGTGCTTATTAGCTATTTTTATTCTTAAATACTGATGGCCACAAGTAAGAACATGCATGCCTGGTGTTCCTGACAGACTGAATTAAAAGATAAAAACAAAATAGAGCAGCACCTATTGCTGCTTTCAAACTTTATACATAATGATGAAATTGATGCCCCAGCTCTGCCTCAAAATTTTTCTTATAAATATTCATTTATCCATGCGTGTGCATTAGTATGCCCTTGAAGCATCCGAAAACACTTAAAAGAAAGAATTTTACTAACAATAAGGAATAACCATTATTTCTGATTTTATTTTATTTAAGTCTTCTGCAACATGCCTCAAAATACACGTTCTGATTCAGTTTTTGTTTCATTCATTGTATCTCTTTAACATAGCTGTCTTAATGTTCTAAATATGGGCTGAGAGGTTTTTGGGGTTTTGGGGTTTTTTTTTTCCTTTTGATTTTTAAAAATCTTTTAGGTGTGTGATCTTGGGTTTTACTGACTGCATGTCATTGAAATCTTGAGCTTTTTGGAGAACTATTATTTTCATTTTGGATTTCCTATAGTATTCTTCCATTGTCTTAGTGTTTTGCAAATATCACCTGTTTTATCTTTATGACACTACTGTGAAGTAAGATCTTACCTCCCAGCAAGAGGAAATTGTAAGTACTCAATGATTTTACAAATCAAGTCACGTTTTCTACAAAACCAGTTCAGTATTTGAAAAAAGAAGAATCCACATTTATTGGCAAGCTGTGAAATTATTCTCAGATGTGATATACTAAGCATTACAAAACAATTGTGTCGTAAGTGCTAATACAACATCCAGTTCAATGGATTATTCTACATCCGTGAGATGATTTCATGGCCTTATTTACCATATATTATTATATTATCTTGGAATTTGTTGCAATTTTGATTTTGTCCATGTAGAAAAAACTTTTTGTCATGTGATTTAAAAAAATGTATAATTATGTTAATTTAAAGATGACTAAATTAAAAATAGACAAACATTGTAAATGCTGTTATTTCCAAGAATTTAATTATATGTCTTTATAAACTTATTTTTCTTTTCATTTAACCTTATATTTTATCAATTTTGTGATCATTTCCAAATGCTGCTTAAATAGCTATAAAATAATACCGCAAAATAAAAAATAAGATCTATCTTACAACAGAAGTAGCCAATATGGAGCATAGGGTAAAACAAATTTTTATATGTATTAATAAAGCTTTTCAAAATACAAAACATAAGTTTTATTATCAATGAGAATATATTAAAAAATTTACAGACAATGATAATGTAAATATTATCATTTTAGGTAGTCATTAGTATTATAAGCATTGTTAATCAATTCCCACAGTTGACTAAAAGCATCACTTTTTGCAAAGCCAGTAATTGTTGATATGAGCCTCATCAATTTAGGCTGATAGTAAATTCTTCATCTTGTTACACCACCCCTCAATTAATACATGATGATGATGATGATGATGATGATGATTATTATTATTATTATTATTATTAGTCAAAATGAAAAATAGTCATCTCTGGTCCCCAAAGGTGTGTTTCAAAGGACTGAACTAGTAGAGGCAGGGAGAAAAGCTAGATGGAAACCAAAGATGTAGCAGACACCACAATGGCAGTGAGAGGCAGGTGCTGTTCCCAGAACAACAGTAACCACAGTAGTCTTCTAATAGTACTGCTGCAAAATTATATTGGCATTACAAGTATTTAAAATCATGGTGTCAATATTGTAATAGAAATGGTCCTTTTTTTCTACTGTGTAAGACATTATGACAGACATGGAAAAATCAAATGGCTGGAGTTGGAAAATACTTAAAAGATCATCTCCTTTCAACCCCACTGCCATGAGCAGCGAAACTTCCAGTAGGACAGGTTCCTCAAAGACTACCCAGCCTGGCCTTGAACACTTCCAGGCATCCACAATTTCTATGGGCAATCTGTTCCTGTGCATCACCATGCTCAGAGTAAATAATTTTTTCCTAATACCTAAACTAAAACCACTTGTCTTATCACCACATGCCCTTTTGAAAAGCCCCTCTCAAGCTTTCTTATAGTCCCCCTTTATGTACTGAAAGGTTGCTATTATATCTCCCTGGAGCTTTTTCTTCTGCAGGCTGAACAACACCAAGTCTCTTAGCATGCCTTCACAGGAGGGATGCTCTGATCATATTTATGGCCCTCATCTTTACTCAAAACCATTCCACATCCATCTTGGGTCCCAGACCTGGACACAGTCAACTCTTAGGAGAGTGGAGAGGAGGCAAGGAAGCCCCTCTGCCAACCTGCTGGCCATGTTTCTTTTGATGCAGCTCAAGATATGGTGGCTCAAGGTTCTTGTCCAAAACTTCCACGTCTTTCTCCAGAGGGCAGCTTTCAATCCATTCTCCGTCAAGCCTGTATTTGTGCTTGGTATTGCCCTGGCCCAGGCACACATCTTTACACTTGGCCGTGTTAAAATTGATGAGATTTACACAGGCCCACTTGTCAAGCCTGTCAAGGTGCCTCTGCATAACATCCCTTCCCTCCAGTGTGTCGAGTTGACCCCACAGCTTGGTGTTGTCAGCAAACTTACTAATGGTGCACTCAATCCCATTATCCAGGGAACTGGCAAAGATGTTAAAGAGCTGCAGACCCAGTACTGATCCCTGAGGAATGCCACGTGTCACATCTCTGCCTCTCCAATTTAGGGATAAGGATATCATGCAGAGAAATTTCAAAAGCTGCGCACAAGTCCAGGTAGATGATATGAATTGCTCTTGCTTATGTATCAGAGCTATAACCCTGTTGTAGGCCACGATTTGGTGAGGCATGATTTACCCTTAGGCGAATCCTTGTTGACTGTCACCAGTCCTTATTTTACATATGCGTTACCATAGTTTCCAGGAGGATCTGCTCAATGATCTTTTTGAGTACAGAGGTAAGGCTGGCCTATAGTTCCCAAGATCTTCTTGTCTTTCCCTTTGAAAAACTGGGGGTTATTTTTCCCCTTTCCAGTCAGTGAAAAATTCACTGGAACTTCACAACTACTTACATGTGATGAATAGCTTAGCTACCACTGGGCTATGTGGGGTAATGTAGCTGGAGCTGCAGCCTTTTCTCTCAGATGAGCATTGCCATTCTGTCTTGGGGATCATGTCAGACATGTGCCCTTGGCCTGTGGAGATGGTCACAGGTTGCTACATTATGTATGCTTCATGTATCAAGTATGCCAAGGTCTTCAGTATATAAGATGTAACAAATAGAGTTTCAGGTGGTACAAATCAATAGATTGTTGGCCCATTATTGTTAAAAGTAAGGGCAAAGCATGTGAGAAAGTCTTCCCATTTCATACATGCAGAAGAATAAACTGTAAATTGAAAAGTCACTATTTTTTTTCACTATTATTCATGGTTTACCTGTATCAAAAACTGTGTCAGGTCCGTGCCAAGTTAATGTTCACTGGGATATTTCAGAAGTCTCTGACCTAATACTGCTGCTCTGAAGTCAATGAAGCTTTCACTACCAACAGAAGCAGATCTAGGGCAATGGTGAGTGCTTTAGAAGCTCCTGCATGAGAAGATGCCCAGGGAACCGGCCTGAAGGGTTTACAACCTCCTGTTACAAATGATGAAACACCTGGGACTGAACAGTAGGATTAATTTGATGATGGTCATAAAAGAGAAATAGAAAGAGGGAAGACATAATTTAGTACCTCAGCAAGTGTTTTCCTTCACTGTAAATTATTATTGTTATTATTAATTCTGTTTAGAAATTAAAGATGTAGACTGAATAGTGAAACATAATGTCTTTATTAACATATCTCTTAAAAGGGCAGGGGCACTTTGTATTGGCATTTTAACTCAGACAAAGGTTTAGAATGGTTAAAAACACACTTCCTTAAGAAATTGGCACACTCTCTGTAGAGATAAGACACAACTTTATAAAACAGAACATTTAGATCTGAATAGAAGGTGTAAAATAAATGTCTGGATTTGGAACTCTGGTGAATACTGTTAGTGTTTATTGTATACAGGTAAAAATTATGTAGTATTTAGATTGTATTTTTATAGACTGTTATAAACCAGAAAATATAATTTCTATGATTGAAACTCTTATTAACCATTATATTGAAATGTCTAGGCCATTAATGAATTGAATCTTTAATGGACATTGGCAAAACAAAACCTAGCTTAGAACCTTGGCCTAAATTCAGACAACAGAATACCTTCAGGCTTCTCCATGAGCTATGTCATGATTAAAGAAAAAATGGTTCCGACATTGATTGCTTTGGTTAAAGTTATTGAATGGAGCAGGTTCATTACTAATGGATCACTAGAATATGCATTTACAGATGGATTTTTCTGCTGGGTTCAGTCTCTCTCTTCCCTAGGGTAACAAATGCAACAGCATGTATGTGTAAAACAAGAATCCATCTCTTGCATGAACAGATAACAGCACTATAAAGTGCACAGTGTTTGTGAACGGCTGCTGAAAATCATTAAGCATCCTTGAGTGCTTCATTATTAGAAAGTTCTAAATTTCTTACCACGTTCTCTTTCTTCAGTTAATCACAAGTTCCTCTGTTGGCTCACTTTATCAGATAATACAAACTAAGTCTTTCCTAACCAGTGTTTCTCCTTCCCCACCATTATCCCTTTCTGCTTTGTTTCACTATTTTTCTTGGAATCACTTTACTTTTCTATCATTAAGGCTTAGTTTATTACTATTTCTAGTACTAATTTCTTTAAAAGGATTTGGCAATTAATCGTCATATGAATGACACTATATATACAACCTTCATTAAAACTTATACTAGGGACAAGGAAAGGAATTATCTGAAGAATAGCAAACAGCAAAATTTCATGAAGCTGAATAAAGAGATGTGACTTAAAGGGTTGATTTCTGAGTAAAGCTCTGGACTTGAATTCATATTCTACAAATTTCCAGAAATTATGTTTGTCTATTTCAATCAATGGCAGAAATAAACCATCTAATTTAGTATTATAGTATTATTAGTATACTAATATCTATTAGTGTATGGATAGTATTTACCTTAGGAATACACCAAAGTGTCCTAAGTAGCAAGTGGATCTTCATAACTTTATATTCTGTCATACAGTGATAGAGTGTCATCTAAATGTAAGCTATGCTCGATTTTCAGTCTTTAGGTTTACAAAAAATATTAATATTATACACAATACACCAAAAATACTCCTGTTATCAGAATCAATATTTCAATAACAAAGAATAAAATTTTCATTGATGAAAATCACTAAATTATTAGTGTATTTTTCCAACTTAATATAATTTAGGCTTTTTAAATAGATTTTTATTCCAATAATTATATTCGCTTGTTTTNACAGTTTTTCATTATAGTGTTGAATGATACCTCATATTTAATTAATGCACAATGATCCAAATTTATAGAAAAATATGTTATTCTACATAAAAAGAGACATCGAAATGTAGCAATCTTTTTTGAGAAACATCATTCCCTATTCTACCTTTTAATTTGCTTTCCACAAACCCTTGCTCCATAATGTTACAGCAGAGGCTGGTCAGACCCTTTCAGCAGCCTACGGAGTTTTATCACGGAGTTATGTTAGAAACCTCTACATTCTGAACAGCACATCTGAACAGAAGCATGATAGTAAAGAGGACAGAATTAGTAGATGTTTACATTATTTTAGTAGAAAACCCCAAATATTTTTAAAATGTGAAAAGCTGAAGCTTTCATACATTCATAATTCAGAAAAGATAATATTAATGTTGTAAAAGATTTCCCTGTTCAGAAGCAAATCTATCGCAGACTACTCAACATAAAAGCTGTGGTCTAATAACTTTGGGTACTTCAATAGTGTTGTAAGTATGCAGGAGTTTGGTAGAAGTCTTACATTTTAAACAAATTTAATCAATAATTTTATGGAAATTTTAATGAATAAGGTAAACAGCATTTATGATGCCCATAATACAGAAATCAATCCCAGACCATATTTTTATTGTCCTTTCAAATTGATGAGGAATTTTGAAATCTGAAAACAGAATCCTCCAAATTTAAAGTCAACATTTGAATATATTTGTCTAATTTTAAAACCGAAAATAGCAGATTGTTGTATATTTGCAAAAAATAGTACTTGTAAATGGAATAGCAAAATAGATTTTTGATACATGAATTAAAAAAAAAAATCTAAAATTTCAGGTGTTAATAAGTAACAGGAAGAAAGGTGTGACGACATTGCAATTCCAGTACCTGAATTAAAAACAGCACTAAGTTTAGTTGCAAAGACCCTTGCTAATTTTTTCAAGACTTTTCAGCATGTAGGTTTCTATCCTATAGCCTTTTATAATGAGGCATTCCAGATTCATTTAGAGAAGGACAGAGAGAGCAGAAAGAGGAAGTAGAATTAACTGTACTTGCCCTTATTCATTAAAAGGAAATAAAAGGAGTAAAAAGGAATTACATATATGCTTTTCTCTAAAAATGATTTTATTTCTTCATTAAATATACATGTGAAGATCTTTCTAGTTTTGAACACAGTCTGAAAAGAATTATTGTAGTCCTGAAAAAATTGTGGAGGATCAGTTTATTAGATTGGTGAAGAGTTTAGAAGTACATGAAATAATATGTGCCCTGAAGACATTTTATTATATTAAGTGTCTTTGATAGATATAAAAGACCTGATTTGTATTTCAGTGAGTAAGATTTGTCTTTTAATCGATGAATACAGCTGCTGTACACTTTCCCTGAGGCAGTAATTGCCACAGAGAAGCACTTACCAGCCAAGGAAAGAACTTTAGCAAGGGTGTATCATGTTGACATTATGAACACTTGTATTAGATTTTATCAGTAAGTTTGTCATATAACACAGTTATGATGCAGTTTCCATTTTCTTAGATTAAAACTGCACATGTTTTAATTCATGGGAATAACAAAAGACTCATTAATCTACAATTATGGACTAATCTATTCTTAGTGTTTGAAAGGCACATCAGTCCACAAACATTTGCATCTCTCCTGAGCTTTCTTCACAAAGGCAATTTTCTCAAAGCAAGTATTCCTGTCAGTCAGAGTATTATGAACAGTTTTGGTATGGCTATTTTCCAAAAAGTTACGCTACTGTGTTTGAATACAGTCAGGATAAATTTTGCAAAGCAAAAAAAATCAGTAAAATATTAATTATATTAATTACTAGTTTTATTCAAGGCCAGTCCTTTATCCTATATATAAATTCATGCCACTTTCTCCAACTGAAAAGTTGATTTTCCCTTCTGGTAAAAAAAGTACTATTTGCTTTGCAAAACTATTAGCTTTGTTGTTCATATGCTAGCAACCATCAGTATTGGCTAGATCATTGGAACACAGTAAAAATGATCAGCTGGCTTTTAAGGAGTTTGATATTATAGTAGATAATATTCCCCCTCATTTCTTCCACCACAGAAGCAAATTAGATGAGTATCTTTTGCTACCCCGAGTCTCCACCTAAGGAAATTGCCCTTGACTGAACATCAGACGTCTCACAACCTCTATTTCAGCAAAGCAATTTATCAAAGTATTGTTTTATGTTGATAAGCTTTTCTTTTCAACCTTGACATACATAGTCTGCTAAGATCCTGCTCAGAGAACTAAGCTTAGTGATTCAACATGTAAATTCCATGAACTTCTTTCTTCAAATGTAGACCTAGTTACACTTATATTTAACTTAGAAATCACTGAGATGATTTGTGATGATTTTAATTGTTTTTCACCTCTTCATTTTAATGGTACTACCAAAAGCTTAATGATATGAACAGCAGGACCAGAACCATAGATTTCCTTCAAGTCTAAGAAAAATGTATATTTAGTGTATTTAAAAGTGTTTTCAGGACTTGACATCTAATTTTATTTACTTACTATAGGTTACCTTGTGTGTCATACACAAAAAACAAGTGCAGTATTTTTTTTATTTTTTATAACTTGTTTAAAAAGCTGATTGTGCTGCATTGATAGTGTAATCCCCTAGGGAAGTGAATCATACTAGAGAGTCTGTATCTTGTCAGGATTTGTTATACAATTTTCTTTCTTTTTGTGCCTTCAAAACTAGTAATATTTTAAATGCAGTAGTAAAACTTCAGAAATATTGTGATTTCATAGAAGGTTTAATTTTACCAAGAACTTCCAGTGGCTATATCCTTGTGAATTTTTCAGCCTGTTTTCGATTCCAAACTCAGGGTGGGGAAAAAATGAATAGCACAAATATTCAGATGAAGACAGAACTGAAGGACAGGAGTGCACTTAAGAAATAAGATGGAGATGTAAGGAGTAAGAAATTAGGACAGCATGATAGGCAAGGAGGTAATTAGGATTCTGCAATACAGAGGTAGGCAGAAGGTGATAGAAAGGGCAGAAGATAACATAATATGCCAGGTGTAGAATGTTATTATATATACAAGAAGGATGGAACAAAAGGATGAAAAAGGATGAAAAAGGATGAAATTGCACAAACATCTGCTGACTCAGATGAATGTGTCAACCCTCAAAAGGCAAATTGCAGATTTGAACTAGATAAAAAGTAAAACAAAGCTCTAAGAAGTTATTTTGTTTTATTTTACTTTATGTTATTCCATTTTATTATATTTTATGGACTGAGAAATATCAGATTAGGTGAACTAGAAGAAAATGTAGTTTTTTCTGTGATGTACACTTTTTATTTAATGATGCTCAGACTTCACTTCTTTTCTTCTTCTTTTTAAAGAGATTATCTTTTATGTGCTATTAAATTCATAAACCTGCATATTCTTGATCAATGATGAGACATAACTAATGTATTCTGGTAATCTTCTTTTTCTGGTGGTACTGCTAACCAGTGCACTAGAAGAGTTTAGTTTTATTCAGTACTCTATGCAAGTCTCCTGAGTAATTTTGATAGATGTAGCTGCAAGGTGTAAGTGGGTCTGAAATTATTTAGACCCAATTACCTGTGCATTGGGAGCCACTTATTTTAAATTAGGTGATTCTGTTTCATCACATCCCCAGTATAGTGCAAGAATATTACACTAGCAAGATCAAAGACTGCTATGAGTCTAAGGTGTGAAATAGCCCAAATAATAAGCAAAGCATGAAGTTTCCGTGTTCTGTCCTTCATACTTGACTGAAATAAAATTGAGTCTCTCATTTGGTAGTAGAAATGGGTTCTCAATTACTAAAGAAAGGACAACATGAAGGGGATTAAAATCTTTTGAAAGCATTAAAGAAAATTAAATAGCCAAGTACATAAAGCAGAATCAATAGATTTTTATGAGGTTAAAGAATGTATTAAATATATAAATACCAATAACAGAAGTGTAAGGAATGCTTGAACTGCATGACTTCAACAGACACTCTGCAAGCAACTTCTGACTGAAAGTCTGCTCCAGAAATTTAGTGTAAATTGTAATGTGCCATTGAATTATACATAGAAACTGATGTGGCAAAGAGACAAATATGAAGTGTTTTGTCCAACATTATGCAACAGGTGACTGTG